>CAIGQV010018202.1:5823766-5857354 GCA_903798115.1 Danio jaintianensis
ATATATATATATATATATATATATATATATATATATATATATACACACACACTACTACCACTACCCTTACTACCACTACTATTGTTACTACAAAGACTACGACTATGACTACAACTACAACTACAGCTACTGGCTGTGAAATTCTGAAATTAAATTGTTAAATTGTATCAGATGGCAGCATTAACAACAGAGATGCATCATGCACCTTTAGCCTATCTCTGTGAAAAGAAAGGAATAATAATAGAAAGATTTAGTGCTTCGTTTTATTGACAAAGGCACATTGTTTTGTTTTTGGGAGAGTATGTTATACACAAATTAAACCCTTGATGTCTTGCAAGTATCTGTACAACAAAAAAATAGATGTTTCATTTAGCCTCTAATATAAGTAATCACAGAGTCTTGTGCACTTGTAATGATGTTTTACAGCCTGCATATAAAATCATTTGAATACCAAACAAGATATATAGCTTACGTTTCTGTATAATAATATGAATTAAATAAAATGTGAGAATCTGATGCTTTAGTCGACGTAACCTAGGTAAATTTGAATAAAGCGTGAGATTTGAAGATCAGTATCATATCCGTTTAGCAGAGACACTAAACCTATTATTCATGTGGTCAAGTGTAAATAGAACCGTTTTCTGAAATCAGATGACAACGCATGAAGTGACCAGGTGTAAACAGCCCCATAGAGCCCAGACATAGTATGAAATTTTCACCACTAGAGGGCGCATATTCACAACAAACAAAGGTGTAGTTTGATGACGCAGTGCTTGAGTGTGGAATGATGGGAGTTGTGGTCTTCATTACATCCTACGTGACTTCTGCAGAAATTATGTTCATGGATGAGCTAAAGTATTTAACATTTATTATCATGGCAGTATGAAGCAGAGTAAAGGTCTTTGCACACTCAAGTCCAAAATTTTCATATGCTTTGTTTTCGTATTTATATGCAAACAATTCCCCACGTTAACAAACCTTGCACACTGAGTCCGATGTGTATAATTTAATCCATCACGAAAAAACGCAAAACATTTCGGAGTCAGTTCAAGCAGTGTTACTTTGCAGCTCTATTCCTCTTTCTTTTTCTACTTTCGAGAAGAGAGAGGAGAACAAAGAGCTGCGCTATGATTATTCCGAAATGTAAAGTTCATTTCAGGAAATCAGTGGAATTTTGATACATTGCTTGTGATACTTCACATATTCACGTACGTAAACAAATCTTGAACAGAGACTGGCAGTACATAGGCATTATGAAAGCAGCTGAGCTTTTATTATGCCATTATAGACTTCTGTAAAAATGCTGGTTTGTGCAGTTTAATAAACACCCAACAATATTGAAGCGTCTTTGTTGTTTTCCTGTTTTCTATAAAATCAATCTGTAAATGGAGGGTGTGTGACATCATTAGCATGGTTACGTAGGACACGGTCCATATCACTAGTTAAAATTACTAATTTCTTTGAATTTCCATATTCATATAATAATAACTGCAAAAAGGGCAACACAATTGTAAAATAGACTAACAGTAAATAACATAAAAACTACACTACAATTGAGAATAAAAAAAGCAAGTTGAGAGGTATGATCAACTGAACTCATGTTTAAACCAAAGGAAGATTTCCTTGATAAATCAGTATTATTGGGAAGTCCTAAAGAAAAATGGGTGCTGCTCTTATTTTTTTAAAGTATTTTACAAAATGTGTTACTTTATTACTCCGAAAGGGAACAAAGCGTTAATTTTGAGTAAACGAAGCACTGCAAACACTGTCTCTTCTGTGTTTCATGCAATCAGGTGGAACTTGTTATCGTTCCTGTCAGCCGTCCAACTTGATACGGTTCGATCGACTGCGCTGCAATTTCTGAGACCTCTAATTTTGGATTGATCAAAAGAGAGAGAACCGCATTTAAAAACTGATTGTGAGGAGACAGAACATAACGCGTAAAACTTTTTGAGGCACGCAGACAGATGCTGCCAACTATCTCTCTCTCTCAGGCATTAGTAAAGGCCTCCTGTCTGAAGCTGTTAAAGTTTTCTTATGGAGTTTCAGGAGGAGCATCGCGTTTCAACGTGTTTGACTGCTGCGCAGCTGCTGCGTCAAATTAAACAAATTCACACCCTACAGTAGACTGGATGTGTTGGAACAGAAGGAGGGCAACTCTGTTCTGTGCTGAATCATACATGTGATGCACCCTTGGATTTTCTGACACTTCAGATGTGATGGTTCATCAGGATTTTGACTAAATATGTGTGTTTAGTGATGTTCATGCAATATTCACCATCAGTGGATGAGGTTTATCTACAGTTGTGGCCAAAAGTTTTGAGAATTACATAAATATTGGAAATTGGAAAAGTTGCTGCTTAAGTTTTTATAATAGCAATTTGCATATACTCCAGAATGTTATGAAGAGTGATCAGATGAATTACATAGTCAACAATAGAAAATTAAAATTAACTTAATCCTGAAAAAAAAAACTTTCCACTGCATTTCATTGCTGTCATTAAAGGACCTGCTGAGATCATTTCAGTAATCGTCTTGTTAACTCAACTTCTTCCAACAATAGTTTGGTGAAGAACAATGCATTTTCCAGCACGATGGAGCACCGTGCCATAAGGCAAAAGTGATATCTAAGTGGCTCGGGGACCAAAACGTTGAAATGTTGGGTCCATGGCCTGGAAACTCCCCAGATCTTAATCCCATTGAGAACTTGTGGTCAATCCTCAAGAGGCGGGTGGACAAACAAAAACCCACTAATTCTGACAAACTCCAAGAAGTGATTATGAAAGAATGGGTTGCTATCAGTCAGGATTTGCCAGAAGTTGATTGAGAGCATGCCCAGTCGAATTGCAGAGGTCCTGAAAAAGAAGGGCCAACACTGCAAATACTGACTCTTTGCATAAATGTCATGTAATTGTCGATAAAAGCCTTTGAAACGTATGAAGTTCTTGTAATTATATTTCAGTACATCACAGAAGCAACTGAAACAAAGGTCTATAAGCAGTTTAGCAGCAAACTTTGTGAAAACTAATATTTGTGTCATTCTCAAAACTTTTGGCCACAACTGTACACTGTAAATCAGGGCTGGACCATGACAAAAAATAAAAAATAATAATAATAAAAGAAAAAGAAAAGAAAAAAAATCGGCCCTGGCATTTTGGGCATTTAACTCAACAGTGAAACATCAAAACATAGCTTAAAGATTTTATATAGTCAATTAAATGAACTTAATTAATATTTTTTTATCGTTTTAAGTTGCACACTAGTTTGATCATGCATACATATCATTATAACTATATTGTATTATTATAACTATAGGCCTACATCATGCTGTCAATCAAAAACAAAATTACATATTATAGGCCATTGTCTTCTGACATAGTGCACCTGAAAAGACATGAATGACACTCCTCATAGAGCGTGAGAAGCATACAGTTCTTTAGGATCTATATAATTTGTAAAATAAAGAGTTGCAGGTTAAGGAAACAGCATGGGAGGAAGTTGCCGCAGGCCTTGGTGCAGATGAAAAGTAAAAATAAAAGAGATAGATAGATAGAGATAGATAGATAGATAGATAGATTTGTCCAACAAAAAAAAACAACATCTTACTTTCAGAGCATCACAGATCACAGCATCGGCAATTAATTAGGCGATAAAAAAACGATAGGCTGCTAAGCGTTTTATGGGTCGATCAGATTATAAGAAGATGATCAGCCCGGCCCAAAAAGTACGTTGGCCCAGCAGGGAACTGCCCAATCTGCCAGATGGCCAGTCCGCCCCTGCTGTAAATAATTGCTTTAAAATTGACAGTATTACTGGCAACCAAAACAGTACAGAACAGTTGTAAATGTTAATTTACAGCGCGCTTGTAAATTTTGACAGTAATACTGTAAAAATTACCAGTAATACTATCAAATTTACAAGCGCACTGTAAATGAATAATTGCAATTGTGCTGTCAAACTATAAAACTTGTACATTTTACAGTATCACTGGCAACCAAAATACAACAGTGTATTTAAAGTCCCAGTGAAATCAAAATAAAGATGTTTAGATGTTAGTTTCAGTATGTTAGTCTTAATAATATCTATAATCTCTAAAACAGTGACAAAATTTGCATTTAAAAGATATGAACATCCAAAGCTTGCCGTTTGTCACTTCCCCTTAATAAATGGTCTCAAATTCAATCCCTGGAGGGCCACAGCTCTGCACAGTTTAGCTCCAACTCACACTTGCTTAATAGTTTCAAGTAGTTTCAAGTAGTACACTTTGATTAGTTGGATCAGGTGTGTTTAATTTGGGTAAGAGCAAAACTGTGTCGAGCTGCGGCCCTCCAGGAATCAAGTTTGAGACCTATGACCTAAATTGATGAACGATTCTCTAGTATCTGACATGTCCCGCCCCCTTCAAGACACTATTGCTATATGCGCTTGAGCTCAACCACACTTGCTGGCAAAGCTGTGATAAACACAAAATGCTATTGGCTTTTTTTTTTTTTAAGGGGGAGGAGCTACTCTATGTCCCGCCCCATCTTTGTGTTACAGTTCACATTAAGTCACACATTGGAACAAAAAAGCACATTTCAAAGCACTTCATGGGACCTAATGGTTTTTCTAAAATCAAAACTATTTCACTGTAATGCTTACATTATTTACAGGTCGAGGCCAATCATAAAAATGTTTGTGGTTTGCTTAAGATTATAGTGAATATAAAACGTTTAAGGCACTGAAATGGTCGCTAGAAGCCTCTTATAAACACTGACAGTTCAAATAAATTCTAAAAAGAAATAAATACTGTGATTAATATCATCTTAAATAACAGATAAAAAAAGTGTGGAATGTTGAACACTTCATGCACTTAATGGTTGCAGCTTTGCTCACATAGCGTAAGGGGAGGAGCTTGCACACAACGGCGCACACATACCAATAAGTCTATTTATTGTTTCATTTTGGAGAACGCCACTCAAAGACCATCCTTTATGTTCAGTTGTGGCCTGTATTTATTTTTAAATGTGCAGTAAAGGTGTCAGAAAGTTTAACCTGGTGCCATAAAATCAATGTGTTGCATCTGACAATATTGATGTGTCTTTAATATAACGTATCACACCAAGGTTCGCAAAAAAATTAATAAATAAATTAACAATGTTACTATTAACAACTATTTTGTTCTTTAGTAGGTTACGGATAAAATTTGGTAATTCTATGGAATTTGATTTTTGGAAATCGCCAAGCAACCCCCCCCCTCATTGTCCCGCAACCCCCTGGGGGGTCCCGACCCCCAGTTTGGGAACCAGTGATCTATAACAGTGTTTCCCAACACTGTTCCTGAAGGTACACCAGCACATTTTCAACCTCTTCCTAATCAAACACGCCTGAATCAACTCATCAGAACATTAGAAGAGACTCCAAAACCTGAAGTTAATGGGTCAGATAAAGGCGACATCCAAAATATGTACTGTCGGTGTGCCTCTAGGAGCAGGGTTGGGAAACACTGGTCTATAGTGTGTCGTTTAAAACGCAACTCTAGACTTCAGCATACTTTCACCTCTATATGAAAAGCCTGTTTAATGTGTTTTGTGATACAGTATTTATGGATAATGATTGCTCCATCAATCATTATCTTTTACGAGACCACAGATCTAGCAGTTACTGTGTTAGGAGGACTTTGTGGAAACCGATTCTGAAGTAAATGTGTCAGCTTCCCTTGAAATCCATCATTTATATTCCTTCATAGAACATAAGGATAGTTGTGAGCGGTTTGTGATCTAATCAATATTTTGTCTGCTGAGTGTTTAGTTGTGAAACTGGAGTTTTAGCTGTGCTGTAATTAAAAGGTACCTTGTATTCACACTGCCATCTTTCTTGGGTCCTGCTAGACCTTCATTAACGTTCTCCAAACTGGTCTGCTGGAGTCCACAAAGGTCTGGGAAAGGCCACAAATCATTAGGATTCTCAACACTATTTCATTTTAATTGCTTGTCGACCTGTTGACCGTACTGGCACTCATATTATTCCATACACACTGCCCCGCTAACTCTGCCCAACCTCTGGGGTCAGAGAGCATCAACTGAACAATGGCTGACACACATTTAGACCTGCTTTATGGAAATGAAGGTCTTTGTGCTCGTTCGATTGCATTTTGAGTTGAAGAAGCTCACATTATGGCAGAACAAATTGGCTAATATTCACAGAAAGGAATCGCCTAAACCTGAGGATAGTTTCAAGGTCCTGATGCCACATCTGAAATGAGTTTTTTTACTAGAGGTCTCAGTTGGAGAGATTGCTGTCAGCGGATATTAATCTCACCTTGGCTTCAATAGGGTGTCATAAAAAAATAGGTATATGTAAAGCAAAATAGTGTCAGGGACGGTTACTCCTTTCGGTGTTTGAAAGACCGTTACATCACAAGGGACAAGGAAAAGCAAATCCATTAGAAATATGATGCTAAATTTATCATGCATTCAGATCTATGCAAATTTGCTCCAGGTCATTGGCTCCTTCAACCTCTGTCAGATGACCATTTTCTGTACACAAAACAGTATACAGCACTGATCTTACAACTAAACTAGAAGAACTTAATTATGTTTTAGGTTTCTTTACATTTCTAGTTTTTTGTTATTATTACAGTTTACAGGGCAGTGGCAGCCAGAACATTATTAGTTTGTCACTGGAATCAATTTGACCTGCAATTCACCCTAAATGATAAAGGTTTTCATCAATAAGCATTATTACAACAAAACTTCCAGAATGAATGATTAATTTGAGTCTCTTTAGTGAAGCAAATCAACACGGCTTGCCATTGTACGGGTTTTCGAATGACTCGCTTACACCAGTGAATCTAAACACCCCCATTGCGGCATTTAGGCCATGTCCACATGTGCATGGGGATTTTTATGAACTGGGTTTTCCCCACTTTTGTTTTTAAAAAAAATCTCTGTCCACATGAAAATGCAAAAACGCATTGTGATGTATGTTAAGGGCAAGTCAAACCAACAGGTGATCATGACACTTTTACGCTGGGTTCACACATACAGGGAATTAAGTATTTGCACGAGTAAATTGCATACATTGCAATTGAGGCGGGTTACCATCCTTCAGATGAACGACATGAAATATGCAATGCGTTTGCCACGAACGTTCGGAATTTGCCTGATTTGGATCTTTCAAATTTGGTGTGAACACAGCAGTGTTGGCCAATCAGAAAGGTGAAAAAAAAAAAAAAAAAGTGTGGGAAAAAAAGTGCAGTTTTGAAAATACCTGAGTTCGCGTGTACATGGCCTTAATTCAGTACCTGAGGGAATGATTCAAATGAGCCAGTTAATTCAGTTAATCAAAAGAAACACAAGGCAACCTGTATTTTGTACTGCTAATAAACGATTGACATTAGGGCTGCACAATATATCGTTTCAGCATCGATATCTCACCCGCAATAGTCACATCGCAAGATTTACAATGTTAAGACTGAATTATAGTTGAACAAGAGCCACAGAATTGTATTTAATTACTGTATTGATACAAAATATATACGATTTATGCAAAAAAAAAAATAGAATTTTTATCATATTTCTAGTCCAAATATGTACATTTCAAAGCGAAAACAAGATTTTTTTTACTTACCCCACTGGCAGATCATTTTGAATGTTTTAAGGAAAAAAACTCTTAATTTTGACTTATTTCTTCTCAAGTTGAAAACAAAACAATATTTTTACTTGATTAAGAATTTGTAGATATTTGGACTAGAAACAAGACAAATCAAAATAAGAAAAGCATTTTTTGCATTGTGATTATTCAATTTCTGTACCTGAATACTGTTAGGCTCCCCCCAAAAATAGTGCTATTCAAACTTTTTTTTTAAAATTTTCCAATATTGTGCAGCCCTAATTGACATTAGTCTTGACATGAGTATCAAAACAACACAGCAATTTATTTCAACAAAATATTCAGATGAGACCGATTTTTAGAAAGCCTAAACAACACCGCATGTCAGTGTACTCCAACTGTCAAACAATCGAATCTCTTATTGAATCTCGTCATTCTTTTTTGTGAATCAAATCCAGTGTAACCTTATAACAATAAATGACCTTTATGAGCCGTTTTTAAAGGGGATCAAAAACACAGAACGCAATAGGCAGTTTTGGTAACTCGGTTTGATAACTGAAAAATAAATAAAAGGTCTGTGAAAGTCTATTGAGACTCTTTTGAATATAAATCTAAATTAGTGTCACCTTTTCCCAACAAACGTCAAAATTATTAGCCCTGCTGTGAATTTCTTTTTCTTTTTCAATGATGTTTAACAGAGCAAGGAATTTTTCACAGTATTTCCTATAAATATTGTTTCTTCCGGAAAAAGTCTTATTTGTTTATTTCGGCTAGAATAAAAGCAGTTTTTAATTTTTTTAAACCGTTTTAAGGTCAATATTATTTGCTGCCTTAAGCAGTTTTTTTTTTTTTCTTCGATTGTCTACAGAACAAACCATCATTATAGAATGATTTGTCTAATAACCCTAACTTGCCAAATTAACCTAGTTAAGCCTTTAAATGTCACTTTAAGCTGAATACTAGTATCTTGAAAATATCCAGTAAAATATTATGTACTGTCATCATGGCAAAGATAAAAGAAATTAGTTATTAGAAATTAGTTATTAAAACTATTATGTTTATAAATGTGTTGAAAAAAAAATCTTCTTTCCGTTAAACAGAAATTGGGGAAGCAAATATACATGGGGCTAATAATTCTGACTTCAACTGTATATATCACGTCTGTAATGCAACAAGAAATGTGTTTCACCTGTGCTGCTCTCACAGGGGTTTGTCAAACTATATCAGTGTGTGTATCAGTATCAGCTCTGATACAACTGGACAGCTGAACACGTCACACCGCCACAGAGCAGCACACAACGCTGGTCAATATGCTTATCTCAGGAACACATGCAACAAAACCGATCAAAGAAACCTCCATCTACACTTTTATATTCCGGACCCACTGAAGTGCCTTCAAAACACGCTTTCAGTTCAGCATTTATCTACAGAGCACAGTCATGTAAATCTGAAATATCAAGGCCTACCATTTTATTTATTTGATTCTACCCTTGTGTTGCAGGTGCTGAACATTAGTTTGGATGACGGGATGGAGGCAGTTCTGGAGGATTTGGGTGGACCCGTGACCTTCATTCTGGCCAACAGCTCAGGGTTATCCAGGGGTCTGGTGCTGCGGAGCTCTAGTAACCAGATCTCAGTACAGTTTAGCAGTGAACGAGCCACTCAGGCCGGGTTATTACTTCTGCGGTACAGAGGTACAATCTAAACGTTGTGATATTTTCTTCATTTTTGTGTGTTTATTTGAGAATTAATATTAAAGTACAGCAATTATGCTTTTTCACATACAGTGGGGGAAATAGGTTTTGAGCACGTCATGTCTTTTCATGGGACTAACATTTCTAAAGGAGCTGTTGACATGGAATTGAATCCAGGTTTTGGTAAAAACAATACAAACATAAAAATAAAACAAAACAAAAAAATTTGAAAAATTAATTATGTGTAATAGCAATGAAATGACAAGGAAAAAAGGAATGAACTACTAAAATGTATTTAATAGTTTTTACAAACTTTTTCAGCTGCTGTCTGGGCATTCACTGCCTTTCTACACCTCCCTTTCTTCTTGTGTTCAATTTTTCCCTGCGTCATTACATATTATTACACAACTTAATTTGTAAACTAATTAGTTTTGTTTTCTTTGCATATATGGTTTTCTTTGTTTGTTGCCAACATCTGGTGAAAATTTCAAATCAACAGCACCTTTAGAAATATGTTTCCCGAGGAAAATGGTTACGTGTTCAATACTTATTTCCCCCACTGTATTACCGTCCAAGTAGTATGTAAAGTAGCTGTAAAAATCTCAAAGATCATAGTGCTTGGTAAATGGCGTAATATTGCATAATGCTATATCTCCCCAAAAAAATCTATTTTGACCTTCAAACACCTTTGGTTTAGTTGAAGTCTGGAAGAGTTTGGTTTATGTTGTCGACATGTCAAGAAGATGCTGTTTTTAGTGTTCTGAAACAAATCTATTTTGCATACACTTGCAAAGGATAAGGACTCACGTGATAATTCATATGGTAAAATCAACACTATTATCACTTGCAATGTTTCCATCCAAAGATGGAAAACTGTAATTTCACAAAACATTTGCGAATAAAGCATTGTTTCCATCCAGTGAGTCAAAGAGAATAAAATTGCTACTACCTGATAAACTGGCGCCAAATATCAAAAAGAAAAATGGAAGTTTCTGCAGTAGGAGAAGCCACTCTGGGCCTTTTTTAAATTATATATAATTGATTATATATATATATATATATATTGTAGCAGGGTGGAGTGAAAATGCAGACACAAGTTGTAAGTAAACACACACCCGAAGGGATTTTATTTACAGTGAAGGTGAAATAAAACGTGTCGTTGATGTGAGAGGGGTGCTGGTGTCTTCAGTGAACGTCCCTTGGTCCAAGTGAAGAGGTGCCCAGGTGAGTTGTCGGTGCTTCGATCCTTTTCCTGTTCGTGCTCGTGTGATACACCGATCGCCACCTTGATCAGTCCGTGGTTTCTGAGAAGGAGAGAGAGAGAACACATTAGTGTTGTGTTTAGCGGAGAGGCTTCTCTGTGTTAGTCTTCGCTGTGGCTCTTTTAAAGGGCTTCCGGGAATGAGCCTCAGGTGCTGGCGATCGGCGTAATTGCTTCCAGGTGGTGTGTGTGCTCCTTTCCCAGGGTGACGCTGATTGTCTATTGGGCGGACGCGGGTGTTGGTCTCCTTAGCCCGGGACATCCACTGGAGTGGGGCGTGATCAGTCACCAGCTTGAAGCTCCTGCCGAGAAGGTAGTAGCGCAGCTCCAGGACTGCCCACTTGATGGCGAGGGCTTCTTTCTCCGCGGCTGCGTACCTGGTCTCTGCAGATGTGTGCTTCCGACTGATGTACGTAACTGGGTGCTCTTCTCCATTCCGGACCTGGGACAGGACCGCACCCAGTCCTGTGTCGAAAGCGTCCATGTGGAGTAGGAAGGGACAGCCGAAATCTGGGACATGGAGGACCGGTGTGGACGTTAGAGCCTCCTTGAGTGTCTGGAAGGCTTTTTCAGCTGCTGCAGACCACCGAATCTTTTCTGGCTGCCACTTCTTGGTCAGGTCAGACAGGCTATCATGGAAAATTTAGGAATAAAACACCGGTAGTAACCTGCCAACCCCAAAAATGCACGTACCTGGGTTTTATTCTTCGGCTGTTCCCCTCGTTGTACGGCCTCCACTTTGTTGGGCTGTGGTTTAATCAACCCCCGTCCTACTTGGAAACCCAGGTAACGCGCTTGGGCGAGGCCCAGATGACACTTCCTTGGTGACGTCCGTTGACATGTGGCGCATTCCCGGCAGAAACTTTTCACTTCGGCCTCCAGGCCAGGCCAGTGGAAGCGGTCGCGGATGCGTTGGATAGTGTTTTCTGCTCCCAAGTGCCCAGCCATCGGGTGGGAGTGCGCCAGCTCAATTATCGTCTCCGTCTTGGTCTTCGGGACTACCAATAGGAGTTTTTCCTCCCCCCGCCGCTGTCCGATACAATAGAGCAGACCTTTTCTAACCACAAAGTATGGGAGAGGGTGAGGCCCTGGAAGACGCACTTCTCCATCTATTTCCCGGACTTGCGTCCAGCAGTGTTTAAGTCGTTCATCTTCCCGTTGCTCCTTTCCAAACTCTCCCCCTGTGGTTATTCTCTGAAATAGATTAAAGAAAGGGTTAGGGTCTGAAAGTGCGCACTCACCCTCTCGCTCGCTGTCTGTGGCCAGCATGGTTGGACAGCCCCCTTGTCTCCGTGGACGGGTCAGTCTCCTCTGTCGTGGTTCCGCTGGCTGCATCGTGGCAGTGAGGATCCTGGAAAGTCCCTCCCCAACAGGATCGGTACCGGTAGGTCTCGGACGATTCCCATTTCTATCGGCCAAGCGCCTGGACCAGCTGCCACTGTTACTCGGCAAGTGGGGGCATGGCGCGTCTCTCCGTGTACACAAGTGATTGGCATTGTCGCTTTTGAGTCTGTTCGGGGAGGGATAATGTGTGGTTGTACCAGGGTGATGGGGAATCCTGAGGCCAGCACGGCTAATAGCTCCTTTCCTCCCACCTTTACCATGCGGTGTGGAGCCCCCGGTGGTACTGCGTGGTGCACGATGCAGCCAGCCATCCATGCACGAGCCCCTGGTGATTGTGGTTCTGTTAGCATGGGCTCGTCGATGTGGGAGGGGGCCATCGGCCTGCTCATCGTACGCGATGTGCCCTCTGGCAAACGTCGATCCATGGGTTCCCTCCGGGGGGTTGCAGCCGCTCGCTCTCCCGCATCTCGTGCAACCGAGGCTTCTGCCAACTCGATGGCTTCCACTAACTCAGCCAGACTGGTATGATTTCTCATGCTCACGGGGCGTCGTAGTTTTCTTGGTAGTGCTCGGAGCAGGCGGTCGATTACCACTCACTCAGCGACCTGGGAGGCTTGCACACGGGCGGAGATTTGTTCATCATACGACCATTGCCAGAACTGCTGGGCTGCGTTGATGGGAGAAAGCCCAACTCTCGCTAATATTTCTCTTTTTAATGTCTCATAATCTTCATTTTGTAGGGCTTTTAGTGAGTAATACGCACGCTGTGCTTCTCCAGTCAGGAACGGCGCTAGGAGCCGCGCCCATTCGGCTTTGTCCCACAGCTCTCTGGTTGCTATCCTAATGCTCACCTAATGTTTATGTTCGTAATATTTATATTATTTGCTAATTAATAACCTCATGTGGAACTCTGAATCTGCGTCTCATTTTTGAGTCTGCTACTGTCCACCGGAGGTCACATTTCGGTCACGGACGCATGCTTTGAGAGCCTTTCTGAATGAATGAATGAAATATGCTGTTTTCAAACAAGGCAACCGGGGTGTTGAAATATAATTGGCTAAACTGGCATTGGGCGGGTTAAAAGAACCAAAACAAAGACAATATTCTGGCACATAACAAACATTTTCAAAGCAGAATAACTGACTTCAGCATTGTTTTTCAGATAAACAACAATGTTCACTTAGCCTGTTTCTTAAATATCTGCAAACATATTATCGTATTTTTATGCTTTAGAAGAGTCAAAAACTTACATACAGCACCTTTAAGATTTATTTTTACTGTAAATATTGCTTACACCCCCTTTCTTCTGTAAATAGTTTTGGTATAAATGATGTAAGAGGGATATGTTGTTCTGTTACTGTCATGAAGAAATTTATGTTTCCTCTTTTATCCCTGATTAGGCAATTTAAACTGGAAAAGCACCAAATGTCTACTGATGTTGTGAATTGTATCTCTTTGCAATAAAAACTTAAATAAAATTTAAAAAGAAAAGAAAATAGCGCTACTTCATATTTTTCTGTAGTTAAAAAAAAAGTATATTTGAAATCATTTGGAATTAAATCTTTTGAACCTAATAAATGTATTTTCTATCACTCTAGATCAATTTAGATACAGAGTAAAATTATTAATTTATTTAAAAAAAACAAAAAATCGTACTGACCCTAAACTGACCCTAGATCAAACCAAGTCATTTTGACACCCAAATCTCTATGTTTGGCAGGCACCACGGATGAAGCTACTGGCCAAAAGCCTGTTGAGTTTAAATGCATTTGAAGCGCACGTGAACTCCACTCCTGCTGTTAAACAGAGATCAATAGCGTTTCTCCCAGATAAAGATTAAATGAGAGCGAGCTATAATGCATCGCTGTGCCCTATCAATATTTATGCGCTGAGGTTAAATGCTCCGTTCAAACGGTCAAGGGCTCAATGAATGCTATTAAAGACAGCGAAATGCAGCTCAGAGGCCATGAAGAGCACCAATACACTGGCAAAAGCAGTTAAATTAATGAACCGTTCAGCATACGAGGACCTCTCCGTGATATGATGCTCTTCAGCCAGTATTTTTACTCATAATATAAAGACGAATGAAACAGTTAAGGGGTGAACTCACTGAACATTCAAACATGAATGTTTGTTGTATTGTCTGCAATGAAATACAAGTCAAAGTAAATTTAGAAATCACTACTTTCTTTTTTTATTTGTGTTTTCCATACCGTCCCAACTTTTTCTGATTTGGAGTTGTACTAAACTAATACTATCTAGTTGTTTGCATGATTTTGTATCATGTATCTGTAGGGATGCACCGAATATTCGGCCACCGAAAAAGATTTTTAGCACCGAAACAGTATGTTGTGATGACGCAAACAGAAACCGCTGCCTGCACGTGCTTGCTCGGATCCTCTGCACTTCATAGCAACTGTACTTGATCCGCAATAGAAAGATCATTACTTGGAAGCAGGAATACCCACAAAGAGAGTGAGTAGCGCACGACGCAGGCGAGAGAGAGAGAGATCAGTGCCCGTTTGCATGAAAGTCCTTCAGTAATTTAACTAAAGGGTGGAAAAAATCCCTGAGGTAAGGGATTTTATTAAGAGCGTTAACGGTCTTCTTAACGGTCACCCTTACCCAACCCTTACGAAAATTAACCATGTTATTACTATAGTAACCATAGTTAAAATATGTTTTTTGTAGTAAAACCATAGTAAGCACAAAATGAACTATAGTTTTACTATGGTTTTTGTAGTATACCAAAGTAACCACAAAATAAACTAAATAAACATTTTATTTTATTTTTAAACTTTAATATTACTTTGTGCAATTGCAATGCCTTGATTATAGTAAGGTTAGTACACAGTCATAACCATAAATGGAATGGTGTTAATAATTGGCATAATTTCTATCCGTGTTTCGGTTTTTGGCCTTGCTTTCTTCTTTTTCGGTTTTGGCCAAGAATTTTTATTTCATTTTTTCCAGTCCAGACAATCTAGGCAAATGAAATGTGTATACGTGTATGTGTGTGTATGCTTAAGGCTTAAGGCAAATATAATGCATATTTTGGGCTAAAGTGTTTGTAAAGTGTTATTTTTTTGTTTGTTTAATGTAAAGAAAATCTTACTTTTGAGTGTTTCTTTTGGCGCACTTTATCATTTTTTTGTTACATTACATTACATATATTTAGAAACCATATAAATAAGACTTTTAACCCTAGACTTCATCCAGTGTTCACAGTTTTGTTTTGTCTTAAAATAAGAAAAAAGTATTTAGTACTAAAAATTTATCTTTTTAGATTTCATTTGCTTACACTTTTCTTTCAAGACAAATTCATATTTTTTTATACAGTTGAAGTCAGAATTATTAGCCGTCCTGAATTGTTAGCCCCTTGTTTCTTTCCCTAATCTCTGTTTAACAGAAAGATTTTTTTCAACACATTTCTAAACATAATAGTTTTAATAACTCATTTCTAATAACTGATTTATTTTATCTTTGCCATGATGACAGTACATAATATTTTACTGGATATTTTTCAAGATACTAGTATTCAGCTTAAAGTGACATTTAAAGGCTTTACTAGGTTACATAGGCACGTTAGGGCAATTAGGCAAGTTATTGTATAACAGTGATTTGTTCTGTAGACAATCTAAAATAAATATTGCTTAAGGGGGCTAATAATATTGACCTTAAAATGAATTTTTTTTTTATTAAAAACTACTTTTATTCTAGCCGAAATAAAACAAATAAGACTTTCTCCAGAAGAACAAATATTATAAGAAATACTGTGAAAAATGTCTTGCTCTGTTAAACGTCATTTGGGAAATATTTGAAAAAGAAAATTCACAGGAGGGCGAATAATTTTGACTTCACCTGTATACTTCTGTACTTATTTCAATTATGATCAATTAAGTTTCTATTTATAGACTCCATCAGTCAACCCAACAGCTTTTTTCCCGCTACTTTAATTTCCTTTATAATGTAAGAAAGTGTCTGTCAGAGGCTCTATTTGCGCTGATAGACAGATTGGATTAATGTTACATAAAGCTCTGGGATCTGTTGGTCATAACCTCTAAGCAGCGAATCTGCCCTGCTGTGCTTGAACCGAGTCATTATTAGTAATAACTAAACAACTGGGCATTATGGAACATTAATCACCATGGAAACAGAGACAGCCGGGTCTGCTATTCACAGCTGGAGAAATCGGCTGGACATTAAATGTTGCTCATGCACATTTAGCCATGCAGCACCTCAACGATTTAGCCACAGATTAAGGAAGTCTGGGTCAGATTTAAGCATTGCTTTCTATCCATTTGCTCAGCTCTACTGTATCAGTTGCACGTATAATATCAAGATCAAAGGTTTAGTTCCTAAGGAGCTCACACATGCTGAAATGTGTATTTTGAATGCCATGCATGTTGGCTTGGATAAAAATATCATTAAATTTAAACTGAAGTAGAAGTCAAAGGACACAGAATTGGTACTCATGACAGCCATGTTTTCCTGTACTTGACTCTGTGTAAACATATGCAGACATCTTCAATTACTGCAATTACTGCCTTTTAGTATAGAATAAGTGTCTAATTTGTATGCCAACAGATTATTATATAATTCATATAAAAGTGCCTTAATTTAAAATAAATGAAAATGAGAAATATTTTCATGCCAACAAGCTGAAATAGAGGTTTAATTAGTTTATGCATTTTATTTCAGTTAACATTTATTTGACTATAATCACCCTGTTATTACATGTGCATGTGTGTTATTTTGGTCAAGCCCAACATTATTCATACCCCTGGCAAATTCTGACTTAAAATTTTTGTTCAAATGTAAATAAAAGCTGAGAAATAAAAAAATTTCCACAGAGATGCTTCTTGTACATAGTCATCCTATCTTTTGGGAGAAGCCGGTGTCATTTCCGGTAAAATAAACTGCTGGTTGAATAAAAGTAACTTTAAGTCAGAATTTGCCAGGGGTATTGCCACGATCACCAGCAATCTAACATTTGCAGATCGATGGAGAACTACAATTCTGCCACTGAACTACAACTCCCAGACATCATTGCTCCAATCACTCCTGCCACAGCTGACAGTCATCTGGACATTGACTACGTTTACATGGACATCAGTAATTGAATGATTTGCCTTAATCTGAATAAGACAATAATGTGATTAAGATGTTTACATGAGTTGCTTTTTGAATGTTCCTTTCATGATCCCGTTTTACATGTTATAGCACATAATTCGATTAACGTCATTGGTCACCACACTATCCACATTTCCTCTGGAGTTTCATGTAATTTCGGGTGTTTCATTTTTAATTTGTCGACTTTAACTGCAGTTTGGCACTTTCACTTTCATTCAGGAACATTTCATGCATGCCCGCCCTCGTGACAAACGAGATATTGGATGGGAGTATGAACTGCTGGAAGAGTGTTGTTTTAATGGAATTTGATTCCGCACGCCGTATGGGCGCTGACTCGGTAGGTGCAGAGAATAGTGTCAAACAGCCATGTGTGTTTGGAATATCCTGTCGCAAGATGCGGTAAAAATCCTACACAATGGTAATAGTTTGATTAAGGTGTTTACATGTCTGTTACTGCACTTCAATAATGCCACTAAAATCGGCATACTCCACATGACTTAATCCGATTTCTGTAGAGTTCGATTTTGACCTTAATCGGATTAAATTAATCAAAAATCACTGTTTACATTGTAGACTCTTAATCAGAGTATTGTCTTAATCGTATTAAAATCGGATTATTGGTGTCCATGTAAACATACTCACTGACACACACACAGCTGAAGTTCATCATTGAATGATTAGTTGGACTATGTATACACCCCACATTCTCACACACATTGCTGAGTCTTGTTCACATGTAACATTACCAAGCATTATTCCTGTCTAGCCTTGTCGTGACTTTTGATCCTTGCCTTGTTTAATTGTTTTTGCTGTTGGCCGCCTGCACCGACCTCTTTGCCTGTGACCACGACTACGCTTTTGGATTACCCCCATGATACCCTGTTTTGACCATTGCCTGCCTAAGTTGTAAATAAACTGCATTTGGACCCTCAACTCTGTTGTCACCCTGACCACTTGTTACAGATATGAATAATTTCGGGCTTGACTGTATTTATGCATGTTTTCAATTCAATTCAAGGTTATTTGTATAGCGCTTTTCACATTAATTATTGTTTCAAGGCAGCCTTTCAAAAAGTGCACATTATTGCATTACAATCAAATCGTGAACAGTTAAGGATATTGATTACCATAACTAATAACTTGAACTAATTAACTATTAACTAATAGCTTTTAACATTTAAAGTTAAGTTATTAAGTTATGTGTGCATATTATGTGCATATTTTCAGACTCAATTAGCTTCTACTTTCAATTTTTTTTTCTGACTTCTGTACTTATTTCAATCATGACCCATTAAGTTTCTTTTTTTTTTTTAGACTGAAATAGTCACCTGCCATTTATTTCAGTCTCTTTCTCTTTCTCTCTAGCCTTTGCCTTGAGCTGTGCAACTCCACTGGCCCCTGATAATGGTGAAGTGTCAGTCACTGGTCTTCATGTGGGAGGCGTGGCCTATTTCTCCTGTCTGATTGGCTATCAGCTCCAGGGTCCCGCCTCCCTGACGTGCCGAAATGCCACAACACCATACTGGAGTGGCAGAGAGCCCAGATGCCAAGGTATGAGGGGACAAACTAAATTTACGCCTGCGTGCATTGCCTCAAAACTGCTCCAAATCAAAAATGACATTTTGTTCTTTGGTTTCATTTAAATGCAGACGTTATTCCTTTTCATTAGTCTCATTAGTTGTTGGCAGCCTGTTGGAAATCTGTGCCATGCATAATGAAAATGACGGGTATAGCAAATTCACAGCAGTATCGCTCTCCATTTCTTTTTTTTGTCTTTCATGGCTAGTTGCTTGTGGGGGGATGATGAGAAACGCCACTCAGGGTCGCGTGATCTCTCCGGGCTTTCCTGGAAACTACAGCAACAATCTGACATGTCACTGGATACTGGAGGCTCCCGAGGGTCATCAGCTCCACATTCACTTTGAGAAAGTGGCACTGGCTGAGGATGATGACAGGCATGTTCTTCACGAATTTGTGGATTTTTACTAAATGCATTTGTTTTGATTGAGACTTCATATCAGTTCAGCCAAAAATGAAAAAAATTAATAAATAAAATAAAAATAGTTTTAATCCTTCGAGGCATTTGTTAATCTTCACAAATGAAGATATTTTAGATGAAATCAGAGAGCTCCCTTATCCTCCATAAACAGCAATGGTCCAGAGACATTCAAAGACCAGAAAGGAACCAAAAACATTGTCAAAACCCTCCATGTGACTTCAACGGTTCATAATATGAAGCTCCAAGAACACTTCAGTGTGACAAAAAAACTGTGAAAATGACTTTGTTTGCCTTTGTTTTTTCTTTTTTCTTTGTGCGTTTACTATAGTCAATATAACAATGTCATTAGAGTCAGCAGCGCAACACACAAGCATCATATTGCCAGTAGTAAATGTGCACCCTAATCTGACGTGAAAGATAAAGGTAAACAAAGCCGTTTTTCTGCTTCGTATGATTACAGTTGAACCTAAACATGTTTTTAGTTCCTTTTCTGGACTTGGAACATCACAGGATCATTGCTGTCTATGGAGGGTCAGAGAGCTCCAGGATTTCATCTTTTCATCTAAAATTTCTTAATTTGTGTTCTGAAGATGAAAAAATGTCTCAGGGTGTCATTGGAATGACATGAGGGTGATTAATTAATAACAATTTAAATTTTGGGTGAACTGACCCTTTACTTTAATAAAAACAAATTTACTGCATTGTACAAATGTGATATATTTTATTTTACTATAGTAAGCTGACCAACTTTCTATTTCAAGGGTGCCCAAACTTTTTCCTATAAAGGGCCAAAAAGCAAACTTGATTGAGGCAAACATATAAAAGGCTCTAGTACATACTTTCTCGCCAACAGTTATAGCAATTTTAAAATAGACCATGTGTTAATGTACCATGGGTAATTTCCTAATTTATTGGGTAATATTTTAAAAAATAACAAAAAAATGTTGCTTTAAATCATATTAACCAATGCAGTATGATGTGTAACATTTAATAATGAACTTATTACAGTAAAAACATGTAATAACACTTTTACAAATGTTCATTACAACATTTTATTAAATCATTTAATTTCAGTCTGCTTTTTTTGTAGCTTAGCAATAAAACAAAGAAACAAAAGGTTACGTTAAATTCGAAATGACGATCTCTGTCAAAGGCATTCGCCCCAACCACCTCCCCATCATTCTCCCTCTCTTTTCAGATAGAATGGCAGGCCAAATCAAAGGTTACCATGGGCCAACTTCTCTGTTCTATTTCTATATCTTCTCAAAATTTAAAAAGTATACATTATGTGTGCTTGATTACACTTGATTAGATCATTTTAAAAGCTTGTTTATATTTTTGTTGAATCAAGTTGTGATGCCAAACAGGATCACATAAATGGCAAGAAAACCTAAACCAGCCAACTTCCCTCGACCACATATAGTTACTACAATACCGAGTTCCATTCAGAATTACTGAACAGCAACATAAGCCCAATTCACACCGCACAGACAGATGTCAACAAACCATCACCAGATAACAGCACAGCACTTCTGAGACAGTCTAAAACCCAACAAGTGCCTATTCAGAATGCTCAATTGGCGAAAACAAGCTTCGACTGATGGGGTAACAAAACCCAGCAAACAGTCTGATGCCACCAGATTTAGTGGCTTAAAATGATCTGATCGTAAACAGAGAAGCAATACTGGGTTATGGGGTAATAATAATAAAAAAATGCCTATTGGCACATTTAGGGCTGTGAGTGTGCAATATGAAAACATGCAATATATATCTTATGCATGGACAAAATAAAAAGTCTATCGTATCATTATGTTCTATCGTTTATTTTGTAGTGTCATAAAATACATTGTTTATTGGAATACTATTTCATAATTATATGAGCGCAGTATAATATCGACCTGTAATCTTTTTTTTTTTTTTAACAATCTTTTTATTGAGATGCAACAAAAATGTAACAATATATTACATCTTTGTTTTCAATTTAAAAGAAAAACAACAACAAAACAAAAACAAAAAAAACATACAAAACAAAAAAGAGAGGATAGATAGAAAAAAAGAAAGAAAAAAAAGGGAGGGGGGCACAGGTTATTTTAACTAGTAACAGATTATTCTAGATAAGATATTAGGAAGAAATTGTCAAAAAACACAAATCATCCATAGAGATCATGCACCAGATCATCAATATGACAATGGTTTGTTTAAATAAATCTTTGGAAATGAGGGAATATGTAGATAGGCCAAGTTAGTGTAGACCAGTAATCATTAGATTTCTGTAGTGTTTTTACTTTACAAACATTTATTTTATATTTCAACATTTTTAATCAAACATTTTACTCTGAAGTTCTAAATAAATTGAGAAATATGAGTATAATGTAACCTGTAATATTGTAACTTCACATATAGTCAATATATATATAAACTATTATTTGATTATATTTACAGAAGTGTAGATAGATAGACAGACAGACAGACAGACAGACAAACAGACAGACAGACGAAAAGTAAAATAGACAGATGGATAAACGACAGATAGATAAAAATTAAGAGACAGATAGACAGACAGACAGATAAATAAATACATATAATTATTATTATAAGGATATAAGAGGACTTATATAGAGATATGAGATTTGTCATATCAACCAGCCATAGATACATTCCAAAACTCCCTACTACAAAGCAGTGTGATTTACTTTAAATGAAAAAATGTTGCATGCTTCAGTAATGTATTTACATAATTTCCATTCAATTATTTGAATGCATTAACAATTGTGAATTAATCCCATTAATAGCCCTAATATAAAGATTAAAGGGAATAAATGTAACAATATCATCAGTTTGTCTTAGGATAGAAGAATACAGGATATTTTTTAGTGATCCTGATGTTTGTTTTGTTGTTGTTGTTGTTTTCAGGCTCCTCATAAAGGACGGCAGTAACATTGACTCTCCTCCACTATATGACTCGTACGCAGTGGAGTATCTGCCAGCTGAAGGAGTCACCAGCACCGGGCAGCATCTGTTTATTGAATTCACCAGTGATGAGATGGGCACATGCACTGGTGCTGCCATCCGATATGAAGGTACAAGGACTCTTCTGGATTACTGAGCCCTATTCCAGTCATTTAAAGTGGACCTGCAAAAATCACTTTTGTAAGGGATTTAAACACAATTGTGTGCCGACAGTATGTGAATATAGCCAGATTCTAATGGTAAACATTTATTAATTCTATTTTTTATAGAACCACACTTGATAAAAAGAGTCTGGAGAAACACTTTGATTGACATTCTCCCTTTGTACTTGCCATCAGAGGGGGAAAGCCCTGCCCATTAGTGACCATCTCTCCCTCATTAGCATAAACAGCCCTGAGTGAGAAGCAGCCATCTGCCATTAGAGTTTTCACCTGCTGAAGATAATAGACTGCCTTCTTCAAAGATGCTTTTTTGACATTTTCAGTTTTTACAGAGAAAGTTTGTCCTGTTTTTAATCTGCCACTATGGTGATGCACAGGTGTTTGTAACGCCCTCTTTTGAAAAGAGCACATTCTCATTTGAATTTAAAGTGACAGTCACCAAAACGGCAGTTTGGATCAAAGCCTAAATAGGACAGTTTCAAAGAGTTATAAAAAAACATTTGTGTGGTATTTTGAGCTCGTACTTCACACACACACTAGGGACATCAGAAACTTTATTTTACATCTTGTTTAAAGAGGCAAAATAGGTCCCCTTTAACAAGTTTTTTTCTTTATAGTTTCCATAAGACATATAGAAACAACTAAAGAAGAGCAGAATAGCACAGATATAGCAAACGTTACCTAGAGACAACAGATTTCTGGGTATTTGTAGAGTTACAGGTTTGTCATCACCAAGTAATGACATCCCACTGAAATCTTAAAAGGTAAAGCATGGTGTGAGCAGTGCTAGGATCATGGGTTCGATTCCCAATAAATGTGTATCTAATGTAAATCGCTTAGTAGAAACGTGTACAGTAAGGCAAACATTTTAAATACATTTTTAATGAAATAAAATGTTGTGTTTTTATATTGTATAATAGTTTTGTATACGTTTGTGCATTACAGCATTTTCTCAGGGCAGCTGTTACGAGCCGTTTGTGAAATATGGAAATTTCTCCACAACTGATCCTGCTTTTGGAGTTGGTTCTGTGGTGGAGTTCACCTGTGAGCCGGGATACACGTTGGAGCAGGGCGCTGTGATTTTAGAGTGCGTTAATGAAGAAAATCCACAATGGAACGAGACAGAACCAGCTTGCCGAGGTGACTTTGTGAACATACCCAGATGTTATGTTTAATCTATACTTTGGTTTTAATTGACTCATTTCTTGCAATGAAAGTCAATGGGTTTAAATGGTTTTTTGTTAAGTTAAAAGGACACAAAAAGGTGTTACAGGTTTGGAACAACACAAGTAAAAATTACAAAAGATTTTAGATTTTGGTGAAGTATTATGAATTTATTCATTTTGGTTCATTCAAGACAGAAAGATTAAACGCACATGAATGTGACCACAAACGTAATGATTATAGTTGGTAAATGCTAGCTTTGTTTTAATGTCTTGAATTTGCAAGTTGAGGCCATGTGAAGCAAAGGATTCTGAATCTGTATATCAAAATAAATAATTTTTATTTTTCATTTAAAATAAATATATGAAAGGTGTCTGAGGATCAAGAGAGAAATGTCCCAATTAGGTGTCAGCATCTAAAATAAATTAGAAAAGTGGTATAAATAGAAAGCCTATTGAATGTAAGTGTCTATTTTAATGTTTAAACTTAATTTTGTTGAAATATAATGGTCAAAATATAAATAAATATGTATGTAGATATATATGTAGATAAATATGTGTTCCATCATCGAGCATAACATTTTTAAAAATTAAACAATTATTCTGATCTGTACTTATTAAAATATAACAATGATTAAGTGATTAAGCAGATATTACATTTCAAAGTATTAAAAAATAGGTAAAAGGATAGTAGATTTAAAATGACAATTAATAATTAGTATTTTGCATCTTTTAATGCGTCAAAATTATTCTAGTTCTAAAAAAAACAAAAAAAACAAAGCCATTTAAAACTTTTTCTTGATTCTTGAATACGCGTTTTACATTTGAACTCTGTACAAACTCCCATTTCATGTACAATTTCAATAAAACTCACCCGATGTTTAGTGTAGTTGTGTAGATATAGTGTATAGTGAATTCTATGTAAAAATGTGTATTGTCCTTATGCTAAATCCAAAGTGACCTGATAATTATCACATCCTAGTAGACACACTGAAAAAAAGGATTCATTAGATTTACCACATTTTTTTAAGGTAACCGGTTGCAAACAATTGATATGGGCTGAATTTAAACAATCAAATTAAATTGAGTTCAACTTAATTAGTTTAAATTCAGCCCATATAAATGGTTTGCAACCAGTGACCTTTAAACAATTTAGTAAATCCAATGAATCCTCTTTTTTTTAAGTGCATGAACTCCGCAGTACGACTTTAACACATCATCTGTTTGTTTTACAGCGGTGTGCAGTGGAGAAATAACAGATTCGGCAGGTGTGGTGCTTTCTCCAAACTGGCCTGAAGCGTACGACAAAGGTCAGGATTGTATCTGGGGTCTGCATGTGGAGGAGGATAAGAGATTCATGCTGGACGTCCAGGTGTGAGTATCTAAGCCTATATGTATATGTGGGAAAGATTTGTGTAGTTAAGTGTTTCTGCTGCTGCTTTTTTCCCCCTCTAATGAGAATGCTTTCACTTCTCTATTAGCATTCGGTACAGTTCACCACCTTCCAATTACAGAGGAACAGTCTGTGTAATGACAGCTGATTAATTGATTTAGCACAGACATGGAGACGACCCGCGGACTCATTAACACTGAGCGCTAATGGGACGATGCACAGGTGCCAGGCTGAACACCTGGACAGGGGGCTCACCTGCACATACACTTCAAGACAGAGGGGTTCCTTAATATCTTAATGACTGATTAGAGGACATGCAGTCTTTTGTATTGAGTTATGCTTGTGACATGACACTGGCAGATTTTGGGGGGTTTGTGTGGTTGAGTCTTAGCATAGAGAGAATGGTTAGGACGGCAAGTTTGGCCAGGATGCCGGGCATACACCCCTACTCTTTTCAAAGGACATCCTAGGATTTTTTATGACCATAGGATCAAGACCATAGTTTAACATTTCATCCACAAGACAGTGCTTACTGACAGTATAGCATCCCCATCACTATACTGGGGCATTAGAGCCCCACCAACCTGATTTCACCAAGTAGGACATGTTCCTGGATTAACATCTATCCATCTTCCTATGTTGATCCTGGAACAACATTCCAATCAGCCAATCGGAATTAAGGGATACGTTTACAGTTTATGTTACATGCTACATGATTGTTATCCAACTATTATTACCCTCTGATTTTGGAAATAATAAACAGTTATGGTTGGGTTTAGGGTTAGGGAATAGGTATGGATTACATTTTCGAACAAAAATGATGTTCCAGGATCAAAAGCAAAATCATGACATGCTTAGGGCCCCGTTTTAGTTTTAAAATGCATCACTTTTGCTACACTTACACCTTCTGTCCACACTCCCCTGGGGTTTTCGACCTCTAAAAACTGAGAGTTTTGAAAACGCTGCAGAAGCCATTTTCCTTTGGGAATGCTGGTGCTCTGTGTCAGTGTGAATGGAGAAAAACGGAGACTGAAACGGATTTGAAACGGAGCTGTGGCTGCCGACATTCGCTCCCAGATTGGGTCTTTTAGGTCATTGCATGTTCTTTCCTTATTTGTCCAGCTCCTATCACCAGGGTGCGAATTACAGGGGGGGTTGGGGGGGATTAACACCCCTAATTAACGCTTGATCCCCCTGAAAGACGTCAAAACAAGATGATTGGAGGGTTAGCCTTTTAATAGTGAGAAATAGTTTGCTCTGATCTGTATTTTAAATAATAATGTTAATAATTAAAATAATAGATAATATAAATACACATTTGACCACCCCTATTACAGCTCATCCCATTGTGAATGCATAATCACGCCAATCAGTCTACGTGAGAAAAAAAAAACCAATTCAACAGTGTGAAACCAGCAGATGTACAGCACCAATATACATCGTAATTGTTCACAAGACACTTTTTTTCATAAAATAGGTGTTTGTATCTACATTGCACCTAAAAGTAATGTAAAATTAGATGCATAGTTTGTATAGATTGACCTACTGTAATCTTTGAAATAGCTAATGAAGTTACCGTAGGTCAGAATACACTAAATATCCCTCAAAACACTGAATACTTAAATACATTTTATTTAAAAAAATGATGTAATTTAAATTAATACATGAATTTGATTCACTGAAGCATGCAAAAACTAACAACCCCTCCAATCATCAATGTATAATTTACACCCTGCCTATTACATGACCAGAAGCTGAAAGACCAGTCCTGATGACCTGTTAACATGGACATGGAAATGTAAGCTTTGCCCGCATTGTTGTCCATTTTAGCAGCCACAAAACAGCAACTGCCCTACATTAGCATTTTAAGCAGCATAAGGACTATTTAGAATGCCGGTTTTGGATAAGTAAAAATTCGACCTCATCGTCTGTCCACACAAACACTTCTCTGACTTCACGTTCATTGTTCAACTGGTCTACATTGTTGACTAGTAACCAAATGCCAAGTTAAGCACATACATCTTATTTATACTTGAAAGTGCAAGCCAAGATTGCGTGTATGGTCACACAACGTATATGTTTTCAGCAGTATAGTGTGGACAGAGATCTTTCCAGAAATGCTGGATGAAAATGCCAGTGTGGATGTTCGTTAGAAGATCGTTTTTGTTCTAAAATGCCATTTTAAAACTAAAACACATTAGTGTAATTGGGGCCTAAGAGCCACACAAACCACATGGTGAGCACCTCAGTAGCACCTTTCCAGCAGCAACCTAGCTTCCCCATGTGGTCTCCCATCCAGGTACTAACCAGGGACAACCCTGCTAAGCTTCATTGGGCGACCACAGATTGGTTTTAAGCGGTATAGGTTTGGAGTGATACGGACAAGTTTTATGGTGGTGTGAGTAGGGTTAAGAGGGTTTGGTTTGGTATAGGCTGGTTTTGAGTTATGTGGGTGGATATTGTGGTACATAAAGTAGGGTTAAGGTGCCATTTTATTTGTTTTGGGTTGTATAGGTAGTTTTGAATTAATATGGGTATAACTGAGGATCAGGGTGGTGTGAATTAATTTTGCATTCTACAGTTTGGTTTATAGTGATGTTGTGAGTTTTTTGCAGGATTGCTGGATGTTGTTGTGTATTAGAGAGGTTTGAGTTGGATTTGGGTATTATAGATACAGTAGATTTAGAGGGACATGGTATGAGTGGGCTTAAAACTGCATGAATTGGTTATGCGTTGTAGGTTGGTTTGGAGAGATGCGAGTAGGTTTTTTGGTAGTACAAGCTTGGTTATAAGCCTGTGTAAATTGGTAAATTATGTTTGGTTGTTTTCTTTCTTTATTTATTTTATTTCTATAGCAATAGTGGTTGGATGTGTTTTGTAGTATTGTAGTGTTTTTGGTGGGTTTTATGGTGGTATGAGTGGGGACTGTTGGAGCATGAATTTGGAAGATTGATGTTTTGTAGAACCTACTGAATTGTATTTATTATTTAAACAAAATGTTAATTTATTTTTTTGCTCCAACATGATCTTTTTTACATCCAAAAATGTCAATGGTCCACCAGTCATCAAGTCTTTCTGTGGCTTAATGTGACATTATCTCAGCACCCAGAGCCTCTTTGCCCCAACAATGTATCATTAGCTCAACTTTACGGTCTTCTGCACAACAGTATCTGCCAAACATACTGTCCAAACACAGACCTGAGAGAATAGTCTGTAACAATTAAAAAAAACAATATATGTCCATCTCATCTGATCATCAGCATCAGCATATCCTTCTTATTTAACTCTGTGGTACGATCTTTGTAGCCCTGTTTATTTGTCAGGCTGTGAATATTAACACAGCTCATCTGTGACCTTCCCAAACAACAAAACCCGAAGGGCTGACAGCTGTGTGGAGGCCCTAAGGGTTCTGCCTCTCTGCTTTCCAACATTGCACTAAATAAATCTCATTTCTTTGTGAAATGTCACTTTGCTGCTGAAGAGGTAAATGCAGCCTCCCGATAGATGTGGGAATCTAAACACTGGCCTTTATTGCCATTTAGCATGACAGAATGGAAAACATGATTGATTCTCAGCGTGGATACTGTTATGTAGAAAATTTGTCTAGGCTATGTAATTTGTTTTTCCCTTGCATTACTCATGCTTATTCAGAAATGAAGATGAATTGCAAAATGACATCAGCAAACCATCTGGGGAAAAATGTGGCTGGTCAAGAGACAGTTTTTAAAGTTAGAATGGTAAACATTCTTCTTAATTAAAGAGATAGTTCATCATTTATTCTCCTTTGGCATTAAAGTGGACCTATTATGCAAAAATGACTTTTATAAGAGGTTTAAACACAGTTGTGTGGCAGCAGTGTGTGAATATAGCCAGCCTCAAATGGTACAAATTAATTAATTCTAATTTTTATAATCACACTTGATAAAAACAGTCTGGAGAAACACTTTAACATTCTCCGTTTGTACATGTCAATAGAGTGGAAAAATCCCACCCATTAGTGATGCTCTCTCCCTCAATAGCATAAACAGCCCTGAGTGAGAAGCCGTCGTCCGCCATTAGTTTTGAATCTGCCACTATGCTGACACACAGGCCTTTGTAGCCCCGCCCTCTTTTGAAAAGAGCACAATCTCATTTGAATTTAAAGTGAAAGTCACCGAAGCGGCACAAAGAGTTATAAAACATTATTTGTGAGGTATTTTGAGCTGATACTTGCTTTAGGGACATCAGAGACTTATTTTACATATTGTAAAAAGGGCAGAATGTAGTTTTTTTTGTGGAATACAAAACATATTTAGCATATTAAACATCTACCGTTAAGATCTTCAAAGCAATCATCAGAGATGTCATAAGTAGACCTACATTAATGGTGTGCGTTTATGTGTGTTGTTTATTAGTCTTCATCTGGGGAAGAATGACCTGCTGACCTTTTACGATGGTGATGACCTCACAGCCAACATCCTAGGCCAGTACAGCGGTTTCCTCCCTCGGTTCAGACTCTACACCTCCACGGCTGATGTGACCATCCAGTTTCAGTCTGATCCAGCCTCCAATGTCTACGGATACAACAACGGCTTTGTAGTTCATTTCTTTGGTAAGAATGCTCTATCTGCTGATTATCTTACATTGTTTGTGTTTTTAACAACTCATGTTCATGAAAAAATTATAAATACAAATGTGAACACCAATGGGTTAAAACATAGTAGCGGCATGTTGATGTAGGAAAACATGCTAGCGATGTTACTATGCTCTTTTATTGTGCTAAATTATGCTAAAACATGCTAGCAGCTTGTTTAAATATATTAGCATCCTACTAAAATAATGTTGACGACTTGATAAAACATGTGAGCAACCTGCTGGCTTTTGCATGGCTTGGTGCTCTTTTGTCAAACCGTTCAAGAGACTCATTTACGCAATGTGTTGTAATGCTACACCGGATGAACTACCAAGCAAGTTTACAAGACTGCAAAAGTCATTCATATGAAGAGAGATGGGATTTGAACAACAAATTATACTCATTTTCAAAACATGCACTACATTAAAAGTGATAACAGTTTTATCCAAATCCTAATCTGCCTCGTAACCAGATTTTGTGTGAAAGCCAAATACAATTTGATGACGTGGAACTGCATTGATAAATAAATTGTTGGATTTTTACAAAAAAGTTGAAAGAGGCAGTTTTTTAAGCAAAAGGGAACACTCATCAGTTATTGAAATGTCTGCGCTTGTATATTGCTAAATGAATCATCTTAGAAAAGCAAATGTTTGAACAAGAAATAAAGGTGCCATCCTGCTTGGCAGTACCCATGTCTGGCAGTATCTCAGATGGCCAACCGTTTCCTCAATGCAGCCTCATTTACATGCAAAACATAACAGGAAAAATAGGGAAAACACCAAAACCGTGTGCTTTTGTTTTCTCCAAACACTAGAAGTGGCACGTAATGACACTTGCGCGGAGCTGCCAGAAATCCTGAATGGCTGGAAGAGCACATCTCACCCTGACCTGACCCATGGCACTGTCATTACCTACCAGTGTTACCCAGGCTTTCGGCTGCAGGGAGCAGAGATCCTGATGTGCCAGTGGGATCTAACATGGAGCGGAGATGTGCCCCTCTGTGAGAAGAGTAAGAGCTAACTGCAGACTCAAAGGTCACACCTGATCATTAAAAGTAAACTTCATTAAGATACTGATAATGAGCGCATATGTTTAAAGGTCAGCTGCCATCTACTGGTGAGTTTTGGTCAGTATAAAAAGCTCACTGTGATGATGCAGTCATCTTAACTCTGAAATATTTTTTTTACACTTTTTACAGTTTTAAAATCTCATTTTGACTTTTATTGTGTACTGCCAAAACATCTGCACATAATATTTAGTCATTTTTTACAAATAATGAAAATATAATATTTTTATTAATATAACAACATTAAATTAATAAGTACATTTTAACCACAAGTTTTGAAATATAGTTTGAACAGTATATTAAAATATTGAATATTTATAAATATTATTTTATTCTTAGTTATACTGTAGTGCCAAAAATGTTATTTAATTATAAATTATAATGTACATTTTATTATTATTATTAGAAAAAGTTGTTGTTTTACCACCCTGAATGTTTTGACATATAATTCTCTTTTATATTACATTGTTATATTAAATATTTAATTTTTAGTTATACTGTACTGCCAAAAATCTGTTTTTTTATAATAATAATAATAATAATAATAATAAATATTATTATTATTATTATTATTATTATTATAAAAAGTTGCTGTTTTAACCACCCTGAAAGTTTTAACATATAATTCTGTCATTTATATTACATTATAATATTAAATATTTATAAATATTAAATTTATTTTTAGTTATACTGTACTGCCCAAAATCTGTTATTAATAATAATAATAATAATAATAATAATAATATAAAAATACGACTGAATTATTTATTTATTATTATTATTTGAAAAATTTGTTTTAACCACCCTGAAAGTTGATGCATAATTCTGTCTTTTATATTACATTGTTATATTAAATATTTATAAATATTATTTTATTTGTAGTTATACTGTACTGCCAAAATTCTGTTATTTAATATTAATAATAATAATAATATAAAAAGGGCTGCACGGTGGCGCGGTGGGTAGCACGTTCGCCTCACAGCAAGAAGGTCGCTGGTTCGAGCCTTGGCTGGGTCAGTTGGCGTTTCTGTGTGGAATTTGCATGTTCTCCCCGTGTTGGCGTGGGTTTCCTCCGGGTGCTCCGGTTTCCCCCACAAGTCCAAAGACATGCGCTATAGGTGAATTGGGTAGGCTAAATTGTCCGTAGTGTATGTTTGTGAATGAGTGTGTATGGCTGTTTCCCAGTGATGGGTTGCAGCAGGAAGGGTATCCGCTGCATAAAACATATGCTGGATAAGTTGGCGGTTCATTTCGCTGTGGTTATATTACATTGTTATATTAAATATTTATAAATATTTTATTTTTTAGTTATACTGTACTGCCAAAAATCTGTTATTTAAAAATAATAATAATAATATAAAAATACAATGTATTATTATTATTATTATTTGAAAAAGTTGTTTTAACCAGCCTGAAAGTTGACATATAATTCTGATATTACATTGTTATATTAATATGTATAATTATGGTGTATTATTATATGCTGGTGCAAACAACAAAATATTAATTTCTTTTAAAATATTTTAAATTATATTTTTCTGCTTTGGAAAACATTTCCGTTTCAATATAATAGTTATCTCTCTTTCTCTCTCTCTCTCTCTCATCTCTTAGTTCTCCATTTTTCAGTGTCACCTACTTTTTCACAGTGTGCTTATATCCTTTGTCTAGTTATGTCATGTGAGGATCCAGGACTGGTGGAAAACAGCCGCAGAATGGTAACGGACTCTCGCTATGCTGTGGGATCATCTATCGAGTACATCTGCAACAAAGGATATTCACTTTCAGGCCCTGGAGTGCTAATCTGCTACAGCAGAGAGACTGCAGTCCCAAAGTGGAGTGAAAAACTGCCCAAATGTGTCCGTACGTGAATTATACATCAAGTTTTACATTAAACAAACATATGTGTTGTAACATTATTCCCACTTGCATTCAGCATAATAAATACAGGCAACACTTTACAATAAGGGTGTATTAGCTAATGCATTTTCTAGCATGAACAAACAATGAACAATACATTTATTACAGTATTTCTTTGTGTTAGTTAGCTAATGAAAATAGTCATTAATTGTTAGTTCAGGTTAACTCACTGTGAATTAACTGTTAACAAGCCTGAATTTGGATTTTAATAATGCATTAGTGAATGTTGAACTATGATTAATAAATGCTGTACAAGTATTGTTCATTATTAGTTCGTGTTAGTAAATACATTAACTAACATTAACTAATGAAACCTTATTGTAAAGTGTGACCGAAATACAAACTAAACTCTGAAGCAATTCTGGCTTCAGTTCTTACACTCTACTGTCATCTAGTGGACATGCGGATTAGCACATACAATAGACTAGAGCTTCCATACTATATAGTACGCTAAAAACAGTATGCGAGCCGAGTAGTAGGGGAGAGCGGCCGCGAAAGTACCATTTTTCATAAAAGCCTCATTTTGAAAGACAATGTTTTTAGCAGAAATATTGGTCACACTTTATTTTGATGGTCCGTTTGTTGAATTTAAGTTACATTGCATCTACATGCCAACTAATTCTCATTAGATTATAAGTAGACTGTTGGGTTGGGGTTAGGGTTAGGGTTAGTGTAAGTTGACATGTATTTGCAAAGTTTCTTATAGTCAGTTAAAGGAGCAGTATCAACAGATATTAAGCAGACAGTCTACTAATACTCAAATGGACCGTCAAAATAAAGTGTCACCGAAATATTTTTTGCTGTGGTAACTAACTCACAAGTGTGGTCTATCAAAATCATGGCGTTATTTTGTATCAATGTAGAACAACTTCAATATAACTTCACTTTAAACAAAAGTTGCACATTGTTACTTTTGACCCCATCAGCAGGGACGAAAGTAACACACAGGTGGGTCAAAAGTAACATACTATAAGCTAGATTTTTTTGTGTAACTTTTTTATATTAATGATACATGACTATAGCTTTGTTATTATGTAATTGCAAATTGTCTTGTTTAAAGTAAACTACTCATATTCATACTGTCGTGTAGTAGATTTAAATTCAAATGCAACGTTAGTACCTACTCGAGTAGTAGGCGATTTCGGACGCACCCTGAGACTTTTTTGTTTGCTTGTTTGCTTGTTTGTTTGTTTGTTTTAGCTGAGAGATATGAGCCGTGCAGTAATCCTGGTGCTCCCTCCACGGCCATCCAGAGTTTAGAGAAAGCCTTCTTCCAGGCAGG
>CAIGQV010018202.1:5862354-5890039 GCA_903798115.1 Danio jaintianensis
ACCCCAGATTAATAAAGGGACTAAGCTGAAAAGAAAATGAATGAATGAATTTTTATATCATTAAATAAATAAATGATTTTAAAAAACAGCTAATAAAAATTTTATTATCACAAAACTCAACAACAAAAATCGCATATCGCATCTTTTTCCAGTATTGTGCAGCACTAATTTTAAGCCCCTTAGTAAAAAGTAACATATTTAGTTACCTTTTTAAAAATGACTTAAGATTTGAATCTACATTTCCCCCAATACTGTTCATAAAGCGCGAACACAGATACTTGGAGACTGGAGCGTTTGAAAGTCACGTCTATCCATCAGCGTGAAACTAAATAAACAAGGTTAGATATGTAAGGACCAGATATGTAAATTCAACGAGCTTAAGATCATTAAGTCTTAATATCATAAAATTATTAAATTATTTCCAGTTTCATGAATATTTATTTTAGTGTCTTTTTTGGTTTACATAGGGACTATATGTAAAGATTTTTGTACTAATTTTTATTGGCAACATATGAACAGCTGCTAATGAAAACCTTCCCCAGGTTTATAGTTTGTCTATAGCCCTATTCAGATGGTAATCGTTTCTCAGGTTGACATATATTTACAGGGGGTAGTTGGTGATTTTGCCATCTGAATGCCGAATTTTGCTGGTTTTCTTTCATGACCTGCAAAAAAATCCCTGACCAGTTACAGTACGCACTGTTTATTTAACAAATGGCAAGTTCATGTGGAAATTTAACTGTCTGAATCCATACTTCTAAGTTACTAAAGCAGATCAATCAAACAGTCAATTTGTAAATACTTTTTGGGCACTGAAACGCATCGTATGGTTGCACCTTGTGGTCATTGCCATCAGAAAAGCAGCCTCTTGTGCATTGAAAATGACATTACCAAAAGTGCTACAAAAGTTTGCATCCATATACAGACTATCATTGACTAGCCATCAAAACAAAAGCGCTAAACTCTGCAGGAAAGTGGATCTCATGAGCCACCTAGTAGGATCTCACATATAAATACTAGCATCTGACTGAGCGCGTGAATGATCATGTGAGACATATTTCTGGGTTTGAAGGATTACAAACTCTTGACATCCACCGCAAAATTGTCTTCATCTGAAAGCATGCGTTTAATCACTGAGCAAATTTGGATTTTACAGACGTCCCCTGTTCTACAAACTTTTTAAGCATTTTTATGTTCACAACAACAGCATTTCGGGGACCTGAAAAAGCTAACTTTTCGAAATGAGTTTATAAAGTGCACGTTTTGTTAAGTATAAAACTACAAAAATGAGATTTCCTGACAATGGTGACAACATTAGCACTTGTATTACAGTATGCATGAGGTCTTGACTGTAAATCAATAGCAGACAGCAGGACTGTTTGGGCATAGACAGTGTTTCTTTACAGAGTGATAACTACTGGCCTGGTAAACAGAATACAGCACTTTAGTCAGGGATTTTTATATATATATATATATATGTGGAAAAAAAACAAACATGTAACCTCAATCTACATGTTTTCATATTGGACATTCTTACTAATACTGAAGCACCTCATACTGTACAAGTACATAGGCCTGTCACGATATCTATTTTTTGTTGTACGATATATTGCAGCAAAATATATTGCAATAAACAATTTTATTGTCATTTTAAGACAATTTTATGGCACTCATTATATAATGCCAGAATGACAATATAATATCATCACAATGCAAGTACATTCTTCCAAAGAACACATCATATTTTATTCTTAAGAAGATTTAAATTTAATTATTCATTTGAACTATTTAATAATTAGACATTGGAATCAGAATGCTAATGTAAATAACAATAAATGTTAACAACAATTGCCAGGTAAAAAAGTAACAGAGGCTGCGATATCTGCAACCAGATCTTTTTTCAGATGTCAAACACCCATGCACATGAAAATATACAATAGTAATTTATAGTAAATACTACAGTGTTTTTTTAACCATATTGACACTGACACCTCCAATAGAGATAGAGATGTTGCGCAATCAGCTAAAATGTTGCTAGAATTGGTTTTTATGTATGGGCGATATATATTGCCAAAAATTATTGAGGTTATGTCCATGTGTTGTGTGATAAGTTGATATATTGGTTATTGTGACAGGCCTACAAGTATCATCTCATTATCCAGCATTGAGAATAATGTTGTTCACATTTTTGTGTAAGGGTCTGTCCTAATCCCTTATTATTCATTGGTAATATTACTTATACTCAATATTAGTCTCCCGTGATTTCTTGTTGTTTATAACTTTGTATATTTTCCATCACTTTGTGTTGTCTGTTTTGCTCTATATTCTGATTCAAATAATCACAATACATAAATGAACATATCTGAGATTTTACCATAACTGCACTACTGTTCAAAAGTCAAGGGATGCATTGGATTTATCTATATAGGGACAGAAAGACACTGATGTATATTATTCAGTTTTTAAATAGATGAACTGTCTATGCAAAGGATAAAACAAATGTATCATGCTTTCCTTAAAAATATGAAGCAGCATAGCTTTTGTTGACACTGATTATATGGCAAGTGCCACTAAAAAACTTCTGTAACAATGCTGAAAATTCAGCTTTAATAGTAACATATTGCATTCATTCATTTTCTTTTCGGCTTAGTCCCTTTATTAATCTGGGGTCGCCACAGCAGAATGAACCGCCAACTTATCCAGCATATGTTTTACGCAGCGGATGCCCTTCCAGCTGCAACCCATCACTAGGAAACATCCATACACACTCATTGACACACATACACTACGGACAATTTAGCTTACCCAATTCACCTATAGCACATGTCTTTGGGCTTGTGGGGGAAACCGCAGCACCTGGAGGAATCCCACGCCAACACGGGGAGAACATGCAAACTCCACACAGAAACGCCAACTGACCCAGCCGAGGCTTGAACCAGCGACCTTCTTGCTGTGAGGCGAACGTTCTACCCACCGCGCCACCGTGCAGGTCAACATATTACATTTCAAAATATATTATAATTAGGGGTGTAACGGATCCTGGTTGATCCATAATTCGTACGGATCACAACCCACAGTTTGGAATATAGTGACCCGCGGATTAATACAATCTTTTTAACTTGTACATTAATCCTAAATTTGTAAACATCGCAGAGAGAATGAAAGCATTTAGGCTTTCCTGTAAAATATAATGATGACGGAAGAAGTTGTGGAAGGTTATTCAGGATGTGGTGGGTTTCTTAGGTTATTAAAGGCGTTTTCTGTCACTACTTGTTTAGCCTGCATTAATACATTCACTGTAAAGCTGCACGATTAATCATTAAAAGATCGAGATCTCAACAAACACGCAACATAAATTATAAATCATGGTGATTTGCATATGTTTATTAATCCTTCAAATCTTGCATTCAAATCTGTGTTTGAAAAATGCAAAAATCAAGAAAGAGATTCAGTCTTTAGTCTTTTGAGTTAGTTATGAAGTTACAAACAGTCAAATAACACAGAAGTACTGGGATAACAGTCTATAGTTTAGATATAACCACTGATGTTTATGGTAAAGATTAAAATCACCGTCATATGCATTTAACTTGACGCTCATAAATTAAAGTTGTAGGCAGCAATTACATTATTTAACCATTAGGTGGCGACAACCAGCCATCAAAAATATGCCACTGAATAATTCTTCAAAAATGATCCATCTAGCAATGAAACAAAGTTTTCTGAGTGAATAACTGAATTATTTATTGAAAATGAGACTAAAAATAAATAAGAGTCGTACAAATTATGTTAGATTTCTACATTTAGCGTTATCAGCAAAAGTAGTAACAGTGAATTTTTCACACTACTGAATATTTTACTATTTATTTTTATTTAGCTGATCATTTCTTCATTTTATTTTGAATAAAATTACAGGTTCTAAGTTCTGTTTGTTAAAACCAAAAGTTTCTTGCAGTACTGTTTTTGTAATAAATGGAAAGCAAACTACATTTGTCTCCTCCCGTTTATAGCTGATATTAAAAACGGTAAGATCCGTGACTAAAAAAACCATAACCTGATCCGAACCGTGAGATTTGTGATCTGTTACACCACTAATTATAATAAAACTGTCATTTTAAATTGCAATAACATTTCACAATATTGCAGTTGTTTTAACTTTTTCAAAAACATTCAAACATCTTACTGACCCCAAACTTTTGAATGGTAGTAGTAATTAAATAGTCTGTTGCTTCTAATGCTTGGTATATTTTTTATCCACATGCTTTCTACATGTTTTACCATCAGCTGTATTTGAGAGGGCTCTGATTAAAAGACATCTGAAATCGTATTTGTTTATCTTTTCAGGATGCAAGGCAATACGAGGTGTGTATGTAGAATCCATCTGTATTTCTTTTGCCACCTCTCCTGTTTTTCAGCTGGGCTCCTGTGAATGTTTTTTTCTCTCTACGACCTCTGGCAGCACGTTAAAGATGGTGGACAATGGGCTAGTATTTCTGTAGCACATAAAAGCCTGAGGTTTGTGGTTTCTTTCTCATTTTTTTCCGTTGATAAAACCCCAAAGCTCACACCTCGAGTCTGGACTATATCAGAATGCACTGGATTCATTGTTTCACATTGGGGAACAACAGAGGTGAAAGCTGTTTCCTCCCACGTGCATCCAAACATATGAGATTTTCAGTCTTGGGTTGCACTGGTGATGGTGATAAACCATGTATAACACTCTTGCTGTATAGAAGCTTATTTGCAGAACACTTTGTAAATAAACCGTCTAAAACTATAATATGCTGTTGTGTGTTTATTATTCAAAATTCTGTGTAATTTAAGGAAAGTCTTTTTTTAATGGAATAAGACTTTTATTGAACAACATCGCCTTTTAACCTAATATATTTAATGAATTATTTTGTATAAATATGAACATTAAATATAATTAATAAAGTCATTATTGTATTAAATTGATACACGTGACTAATAATAAAATTGCACATCTATAAACAAACGGTTGGCCCAAACGAATAGGCGTAATAAATTCACCGTCATTGTTCACTGCTTGTTGATGTTTTAACAATTCCACTCCACAACCATGTCATAAAAAATTGCTTCATCCCTTCTCTTTCGCTCATTGGTTCATGTCACGTCGACGACAAAACAGACCAATCAGAGGCCAGAAATTTCCCTCACAATACAAAGAAGCTTGGACACGTAAACAAACCGGATAATGGCATTTGCTTTCTAAGCCTCACTGGCTGATGTATTAAACCAGCTTCTCATGCCATCAAAAAGACACATTGGCGATTCCCACAATTACTACTTTAGACAGAGAGGTTTTAAAACGGAAGAAAAGAGCAAGATGGCTCCACTGTTGACGAAAAGCGATGCCTGACCGCGAATGAATCGCTGTTTGAACCGACTCTTTTTTGAAAATTCATTCGAACCGATTCGAACAGTGTTTGCAAATCACTCGGCTGTAAACAATGGATAGTTCACCAGAAAGTTAAACAAATGTGATCGTTTATTTGCCTTTATGCTTATCTGAAACGTATAACGTTTCTTCTAATGTAGGCATAATGTACGTTTGAGTCACAATTTAATTTTATTATATAGCAAAATAACATTCAATGACTGATAACTGTGGCTGTCGATGCATTCTGTTGCTTTTTGGAGAGTGATTAAAAGTTTTACATGTTATTTTTGTGTGTGATAATTCTCTTGTAAGAGAATACTTCTGTTGTAAAATTTGGGGGTGGCTGGAACCATAAACAAAACAAAAACCCGCAAACAACAATATTTCAAATATGTATTATATAAATATTTATTTAAACATTCAGTATCCTATATAACTTTTCAAATATTTAGTACTTAAATACGTGTGTGATGGTGGAAAATTAGTGATTTGATTCCACTGAGCCGGTTCACTAAAAAGATCCGATTCTCTAAACGAATTGAATTCCCAGCTCTACTGACGGGGAGACGCATGCGCACACAAGGTTGTGCGTCAGTAAGCGCGAGCGTTCCTTCATCACAACAGAGACGCTCCGCCGTTAAATCGCCTTTCACCGGGAGAAAAACGTTTGTTTTCCGCCGCTGCCAGTTCCCTGGTCTTCAGGGGGGCTTGATGTTAGACGTCTTCGCATCATGGATTTACTGATAACGTCTGTGTTTATTCTTCCTTCTGTTACCGGGCCGGAGTCTCGCAGAGCACCGGGGATAGAGGCCTCCGCGCGCCTGCTCGATTAACGGAGAGCCCGCGCGGAGCCACAACACACACGGGCGGGAATTCCTAAGTGTTTTTGGCAGAGGTGAAAAGCTATTCGTCTGACAGGAGTCGTGGTGTAGCGGCTGGCGGATTCGGAACCAGTCGGGACCGGTGTTGATGTGGGGTAAAATGGAGACCCCGACGATCATGTACGATCTGGATACCTCCGGCGGGCTGATGGAGGTAAAATAAACACACACTCACGCACCCGTTTATTCATCTTTCCACTGCCCGGTTAACAATCTCTATGTAGCCGCTTACAGCTCACGAATGTCATCCATAGCATAGGCTCCCTTCACATGGGCGCGCGCACGTTCACGGTTACGGCCCAACAATGGCTCGAGTTGCTGTGATGCAAGACGCGTAACGTTACAGATGTTTCACTAATGAGTTTCTGAATTTCTTCCCTCTTGCAGAAAATACAGACCCTGCTGGCTCCGCCCAAGTCTGAGGATGGAGAGAAAAAGAACAGGAAGCCAGACAGGAGCACCAGGAGATCCGGAAGGGCCACCAACCATGACACCTGTGACAGCTGCCGGGAAGGAGGAGATCTGCTGTGTTGTGATCACTGTCCTGCTGCTTTCCATCTACAGTGCTGGTGTGTGAGATTCTGGAGCTGTGTGAACCATTACTGTTGGTCAGGTTTAGTTGGGCACAACAGGAAGGTTTTGAGGTGACAACTAGACGTGCTGCAGATTTGGCTGATATCGAGATGGAACATCATGGGTGCTGCTCGGGTTTATTTATATGCTTGATGATTCTTGAATGAGCAAGGAGCTGATAAATAATCATGAGCCACAGACATCTGAAGACTGCAACAGTGCCTACATTATGGAGAGATAGGTTTACATGACGATGTTGAACTGAAAATAGTTTTTGAAAAATCAAAAAAAATGTTCCTTTGCGATTTGGGGCAGGACAACATTGCTGGCAAAATAATCCTGGTTCACACAGAACCATGACAATGTATTATGCATGCTAGACCAAAGTAGTTGGCTATGTCACTTTGTGAAGCAACATAAACACTTAACCTGTAGTCTGCTATTGTTGTTTCAAAGTGTTTTCAAGTATTCATACATGCCTATAGACTGACTGAACAAGTAATGCACATATGCATGACATCATTTTCGCAAATCTGCATTTTCAAAACATTCACGCTAAAGCTTGTTTTAGGCTACCAAAGAAGCACTGTTGTATAAAAGAACAAACAACCAAAATATAAAAATATATATTTTGTGTTTTTCTAACACAAGGCATGTTTTGCATATTCCAGTGAACAATTTATTTGGGCATGTTTCTTTTTTTATGTTAAAACTTGATTTTCTCCAATAATTTAGTGCACTTAAACCATCATGGTGAACTTCATGATGAGATCATGTTCGCTTTTGAGTGCAATGTCCACATATATCAAAATCCAGTCAACAACTAATATATAAAACCAACTTTCAGTCCACCTTTTTTTTCTTTAATAGTAATCTATTATACTGAGATATCACAATATAGCAATGAACATTTGTTGCTACTTTAGTTTTTGTTGAGACTTTAGGCTGTTTCACTCTGCCAGTTCAGTCTGAAACAATGTAGATTGCCACAAAACTGGTACTGTAAAAGCTGTTATGTGGACCTGGGCTAGCAAACCAGAACTAAATTTCATCAATGTCACTGTGGCTTGATTCTCATGAATGGAAAGCAACTTGGACTTGGGTGTGCTCTTTTTCAGGAAGTAAAGTTACTGGTCATGCATTTAGCCAGTGACAGTGTCATAAGTTCAACGCACATACTGTATAGGGGATTACTGTTTGATGATTTATCCTGAATACGAGTGAAAGAGCATGCTGTGCCATCAGAACTGCATTTTAATGTCTGCAATCAGCTTTCTCCTCCATTTTCAAGGTGCTGTGTTCTCTTTGCTGTTTATAATAACACTAAACTACTTTGCTAAAACACCGCACATGAATCCTCTTTCTGCTTTGCACTTTTGCAATGATGTAATGCACCAGGGTTCATTGAAATCAAAACCAGACCGACATATTCACACTCTGACTGTAGCAGACATGCCCAGTGCGCAATCATTTGTGTTGCAGTTGATCAGCTGGAATGGAGAATGTTTGAATTCTAGTATTTTCTTGTTGTTTATACTTTGTTTTTGGGGAGCTGAACTGATTCCATGTGAGTCTGAGAAGAAACACATGCAGCTGGTGGTGCACGGTCCATGGGCCCTGAAAATCTGCCACGCTGCCCTTCATTAGTGCTGTAACTTCTAGAGTTTCTGGTATTCATTTCCTGGGCTTTAGAAACCAGCAGTTGCATATGAAGCGCTTAATGGCTTTTAAGCATTTTTAGATCTGTCTTGAAGTTATTTCAAGAAATTTGGGAAATGACAAAGTTAGAACATGTTTTCATCATGTTTTTTAATGCCAATTTTGATGTAATACAGAATCAAAAGCCTTTGGACATCGATCTGTTAGCATTTGTGCAGTGAATTAGAAAACAGAGTCCTTTCTTACAAACTGAGGTATTAATTTACATTCTTTTTGCAGATGGTTTTCATTCCAAGTCACCCCTTTCACATGTGCGGCTGTTTTTTTTTATTGTAGTATTGAATGGCTGTTAGTAACAGAACTGTGCATGTTTGCTGAGTGTTCGATGAAGCCTGTAGTTTTACCCCGGACTTTGTTTACATTTCCTCAGTAACCCGCCATTGAGCAGAGAAATGCTGCCCCCTGGTGACTGGATGTGTCATCGCTGCACCGTTCGCAAGAAGGTTGGTGTAAAAATGTTTTGTTTTTTTTATTATTAAAACAATAAATTAATAAACTATTATTAAAGGCCTTCTATGTATTTTGCATAATTATTTCAATAGTAATATTTGTTTGATTTTAGTTTACAATTGGTAAAAAAAAAAAAAAAAAAAAAAAAAAGTCTGATTACATATTTACTGTGCTTGGAAAAAAATCTCTTACACTTTAATTCTGCAACTTTTTTTATAGGACCCAATGAAATCGTAATTTTTCTTGATTTATTTTATTACATTTTCGACGGTTGAATTTTTTTCACATTTTTGTTAACATTAAATCCAGAAAAGAAAATGATTACCTAAAGTATTATTAACATTAACTATTATTATTATTGTTACCCTGAGAAGTACATTGTACTATATGGTGTTGATATATTTCTGTCACAATTTCTTCAAGTTTTGATTTTGACATTACATAAAATAAATTGATTTCATTGTCCGCATTACAGAAATCACAGGTTTGTAGAAAATTAAACAATGTGTAAAACATTTTTTTAAAATTATTTGCATATTAAACTTGTTTTTTCCTGGTAACAGAAAAGAGAACAGAAGAAAGAACAAATTAACGGCCTGCTGGAGCGGCAGCTGGGGAAGCAGACTCCTCCTCCAGCTCCTGAGCAGGATTGCGGGACGTTACGACTGGATCCCTCTGTGGGGACGGGTGGCACAGGGCTGCGGGCCGCCGTCGCTCAGGTACGACTCTTGGAGAGACGACCCAGCAGCCGACCTGCGACCCCCAACTCCAACACTTCTTCAGCAGACACTCCCACGCCATCAGAGCAGAACGACATGGAAGAAGACCTCCTGGATGTGGAGGACGAGGCTCAGGGTTCGGAGCCTGAACTCTCGAATACCACAACCACCCTCAAAAGACCATTTGACCTCCTAATAGCCGCTGCCATGCAGAGGAACCCCACGCAGTTCCAGCTTCCAAATGACCTCACCTGCACAACCGCACTTCCAGGTACAGGACATCCTGATCACACTGTACAGGTTGTGTGCAATTCAGAGACGCCTATATACGCCTCTGTTCTTTTCCTCTCAGGCACCAGCAAAAGGAGAAGAAAAGATGAGTTATCCAGCAAGAGTGTTAAACGGCCACAACATGAGCTGGACAGTTTTGGACTGGTTCCACTGCCTGTTAAAGTGTGCTACACATGCAGCAGGTATGAGGTCTTTCATTATTACATACATTTATAAACTCCACTGCTCAATGTTTTTTTTAAGTCCATTTTGATTTTGATTTATTCAGTCAAAAACAGAAATGTTCAGTTTAAAATATCAGTTTTTAAAATGTAATTCAAGCTATCAGTATAATTACGCTTTTTATTTTGCTGATCCTTAAAAAAAAAAAAAAATCCAAATATGCTGATTTAGTTCTCAAGAAATTATTACGTTAACAACAGCTTAATTTTGTGGAAATGGTTATATTTTGTAAGGATTTTAAAAATTATGATGACAATGTTTTAAATATATTTTTAACATTATAAAACTATCGTGGCTGCACGGTGGCGCAGTGGGTAGCACGTTCGCCTCACAGCAAGAAGGTCGCTGGTTCAAGCCTCGGCTGGGTCAAGCCTCGGCTGGGTCAGTTGGCATTTCTGTGTGGAGTTTGCATGTTCTTCCCGTGTTGGCGTGGGTTTCCTCCGGGTGCTCCGGTTTCCCCCACAAGTCTAAAGACATGCAGGTGATATAGGTGAATTGGGTAAGCTAAATTGTCCATAGTGAATGTGTGTATGGATGTTTCCCAGTGATGGGTTGCAGCTGGAAGGGCATCTGCTGCGTAAAACATATGCTGGATAAGTTGGCGGTTCATTCCGCTGTGGCGACCCCAGATTAATAAAGAGACTAAGCCGAAAAGAAAATGAATGAATGAATAAAACTATGATAAAATTAATTTAATAATGTCTTTAAATTGATGGTAAGTGTAAATTCCAACTCATATCCTTGCTCTGACTTTAGAGACATTAATTAAGTTAAAGATGTTTTGTGTGCATTCATGTGTGGTTGTTCATTATTATTAATGATGTGGTGTTTATTTTCTTTCTTTCCCAGGAGCTGCCGATTGGCTCCACTGATCCAGTGTGACTTTTGCCCTCTCTTATTTCACATGGACTGTTTGGACCCGCCTCTCACTGCCTTCCCTACAGGCAGGTGGATGTGTCCCAACCACATCCAGAACCTGGTAGTAAGGAAGCTTACTTAAAAATGAATAATAAGACCTGTATAGAACATACATAGGATTTCCATATCCTAAACACATGAACCAACATGCCAATAATAAAAAACTATTTTCTTTCCTCAAAGCTAAACCAGAGATCCTTAACCATCAGCAACCGTTGCCAGTTATTTGACCAGTTTCAGGACTGTATATCCCAGCATGCAGTCAAGCTTGACTTCCTCCAGCGGATACATCGACAGCATCCCCCTATACAGCGATCAAGTCATGCCCAAAGCAAAAAGACTTTAAAGGTGATCTGCCGTCTTTTAAAGTCACTCAGTATTTACATGCATTAATTAAAAGAATGTGGATGACAATGCAGACAAGTATGAATATCTTGTGTTGGTGGGCTTTCTCAGAATACATCCCAAAATCGATCACATTTAGTCAATAAGGGAAAAGCAGGTGGACTTGTGTCTGGTTAAACAGATCAATCATATGAGTGACTATATTACAATAGGAGTCCAATCAAAATCTCTGTACGCGTTCAAAAAAGGACAAGCTGAAAATGATTTAGACCCCATGTATACCTGTATTTAGCTTCGTGTACTTGTCATCAGATTGATGAAGATGCATCTTAAAGGGATATCTCACCCCCAAAAAAGTACATTTCTTTCTTCATTCTAACGCAAAAGATGATATTTTAAAGAAAGCTGGAAACCTGGAACCATTGACTTCCATAGTATTTGTTTTTCCAATGGTTATAGGTTTTCAGCTTTCTTCAAAATATCTTATTTTGTGTTCAACAGAATGAAGAAACTCATAGTGGTTTAAAGCTACATGAGGGAGAGTAAATTTTCATTTGTGTGAACTATCCCTTTAATACTAGGTGCAAACATAAACCTGTATGTCACACCACTACAGAGGTTGTGGAAAATTCATTCAGGATATCATTTGGTTTTGACAGGTTCCAGATGCCATAAAGTCACAGTATCAGAACCCACCTACTCTAATGGCATCGGCAGGGGTCCGTGAAGGAGAACTGATCTGCACTGGCCTTCCAGAAGCTTCTGTCCCACAGCACTTAGCCAGTGAAGATGAACAGCATCAGGTGTGTATCAGCTACTCGCTGTTAATTCTGATTTTGGCTTTATTTTTCTGAACCATTATTTTTATTTTGTATATGCTTTGGTATAGTGGCTCAAAGACATCATCTCGCTGCAGTGCAGCATTATGAGGCATTTAAGGAACAGACAAACATCTCATTGGGATTCAGAGCACACAGAAAAGACTGATCTGAAACTCAGAGACTCCTGCCAGAGTGCCGCCTCGCACGGCAGCCAGAACTCTTCGCCAAAAGTTCCCTGTAGCTTATGTACTGAGGGACTGTGTCAGAACTGTAAGACCACAAACGGCCCTGTAGACCAATCGGTTCAGTCCAATGGAACACAGGATCCTGTTAGAAGCCAAAACAAGAGCACTGACCGTGAAACGCCCTGTTTACCCATGCCCAGTCCACCCAACCATGCCAACTCTGGAGCCATTATCAAGGCCGAGGATGCCAGTTTAAAGTCCCGTAGTGGCACTGATGCCCCTCCTCCTGCTTGTGTCAAATCTGAGCCCCGAACTCCACCATGTGATCATGCTAAAACTCCACCGGCTTCAGATGCAGCTGCAAAAGTCTCGGACTCTACTGTATGTACAGGAGCACATGCTGTTAAACCGCAAAAAATCACCTCAGACGCTGGGTCAAATGGACAGAGATCTCAATCTTCTTCTTGTGGTAAATGCCTCTTTGTATAGCATGTATTTGATTATCACAGACAGAAATATTCATTGGCTGCTTTGTCTTCTCAGGTGGAAAGTCCAGCTTGGACTCAGTGATGGCAGGCAGTGGGGAAATATCCTCTTGTACAGAACCCAATATGTCAGAGCTGTCCGGACGAATGAAAGACATCATGCAGGGCAGTGGAGGTGGGTTTGTGTGTGCTTTTAATGTAACCCAGCTTAAAAAAACACCTAATTTTGAAATAAATCTGAAACCCTGTTTGTTTTGCAGAAGTTGAGCTTAGCTCATTAGATGAGAAATTTATCAAGCTTTTGGCCTGGCAGCGGATTCAGCAGCTTTTTGACTCAAAAGCCTCTCCTGTTCAGAGCAGTTCTCCTTTATCCGTTTCTCCGGCTCATAGGAAACATGGTGAAGGTATCAAACTTTATTCATTACACTCTTACAGAAGTTTGTGTGTATACCTGTTTATGATGAATTCTTGTCTATTTACAGCCCAAAACAGGGAGGTGCAGGCGAGAGCTTCATTCTGTTCGGTCTCAGGAAAGGCTGTCAACATGTGCTACAGGAGTCTGCACATCGGGACAGGTGATTATCATCCTGTGCCTGCTGGAAATGCATCATCCTTCAGTGTTCGGTTTAAATATTATTTCTAATTCTAGGTGCTGATATGGACGTGTGCCTTACAAACTATGGGCATTGTAACTATGTTTCAGGGAAACATGCCTGTATATTTTATGATGAGGTATGCCATTTTAAACATTTAAGAGACAAAGATGGTTTGATGTCTTTTGAGTGATTTAAATCATTCTCTACTCCTTCAGAATACTAAGCAGTATGAACTGCTGAACTATAGTGAACACGGGACAAACGTGGACAACATACTATATTCATGTGACTTTTCTGAGAAAATGAGCCAGAGTCCATCCAGCAATCTTCTCGCCAAAGTGCAGAACATCATCCGTGAGTTATTATTATTATTTTTTTTTTATTATTATTTTACAAGTCATGAGGAAGCAGAAGTAACAATAGTTCGTTTATTCTGTTTTGATATACATTAGGGTAAAGCAAACTCTCAAATCAATAGAAACGCATGGCATAGACGTGTTTTATTTTAGTTGGTTGCTGACTGGATGATATATTGCTGTTTTAGTGATGTGGGAGCTGACATTGTCAAGAATGTCTCTCACTTTGCAAAAAGCAAACAAATACATTTCCAAAGTCCAAAAGTATACACTGAGTAATGAAGTTCTCTGTTATAAAAGCAAAATTACTTTCTTTAACAGATTCTACACATTTGAAGACTAAGCTTAATTTACAAATGAATTAGTCAATTTGAATGAATTATTTGAACGAATGATTCAATGAATCACTCATTAAGACATGGATTTTACTGGCAGTTTTAGTGTCACATTTACTTATCTATGGCAAGACAAGCCAAGGTACCAGCACAAAAACACACACAGCAAAATAAGTCTGATCTGCAGAATGCACACTTGCCATTGATAGCAAGAAAGGAGCCGGCTGGAAGCAGACCAGTAATTTGGTCGTGTCCCAAGAAATAAGATCAAGTCAAAATGGAAATTTTTAGGAAAGTAAAGTTGTGACTGGCCATGAAACCGAAGTTGCTTACTTGGCCATCTTTCAAAAAAAAATATATATATATATATATCATGCACATTCTGCGATGTGGAAGTAAGCTCTTTTCTGCGATTGTTTTCGAACTTCTGATTAATTTGTTTATGGGGAAATTACTTGGAATATACAATTAACTTGGAAAAAAATTTACAGGAATAAACGGTCAATCTACTTGCTCTACAAACAATGTTATATATAAAAAAAAAAAACATCAATGAAAGTGAATGAGCCAATAAGTTTCCAATGGCTGCGCCCGAATGTATGTGAAAGAATAAGGTCAATATAATGAATTTAGAAAACGGATTGAATTTCCATTTCTTTATGACTTGAAAAACATCACACATCATACTGGCATGGGCCAGTATAAGATGGTATGAGAACCTTGGAAAAAATATCATGGTTTCACGGTATTGTGATTACTGCTCTAAAATATGTTCTTTTTTAATGTCTGGGTATAAAAACAAAACAATATTTTTCCCCAATTGAACACAGTGTTTATTTTAAGAAACATTTACAAATATTTTGGAACAGTAAACATGTCAGGCTAAATAATTTGAATAAATCATGGTCTTCTACTGTCTTCATTAGTTTCAAAAACACAGATTTCTTTACAACTTGAAAAGGCATCTTTGGATATATAGTAAGCAACTGCACTGTTCAGGTCTATAGCATGCTTGGTAGTGATGGGTTGTTCTTGAACGATTCGTTCATTTTGAACAAATCTTTTATGTGACTCTAGAACAATGAGTCCTTTCAGGGAGTGATTCGTTCATTTGCGCATGCGCACATTTGTGCAGGTGGAGGAGAAGATTAGGTCATTTGAGTCGTTCGTTCATCACGTCAAAGACAGAAGCCAATAATATGCATTTAGAGCCGGAAAAAGATTTGATCCGTTCATCTCTCGAGTCCTCGGTTTGAGTCGTTCGTTCATCAGGTGAAAGACAGAAGCCAATCATATGCATTTAGTGCCGGAAAAAGATTTGATCCGTTCATCTCTTGAGTCCTCGGTTTGAGTCATTCGTTCATCACGTGAATAACAGAAGCCAATCATATGCATTTAGAGCTGTAAAAATATTTGATCCATTCATATTTAGAGTCTTCGGTTTTGAGTCATCTCTTTACATGCTGTCACATGATGAACGAACGACTCAAAAGGTGAACTAATCATATGTGTTTCCGGCTCAGACTGTACGCATTGGTTAAGCTTATTTGGGACTACCAGTGTCAGGTGAACGAACGACTCAAATTTGAAGACATGCCAGAAGAGGTGAGCAGATCTAATTAAAGATTAACACCAAGTAAACAATGAAGGATTATTTTCTCTTTCTTAGTAGCGTTGCATTGTATAGTAGCATTTTAGTTATGACTTGTTTGTAGTGTGATCAACGTTTGGGTTAGTTGTAGATGTGTTTGGAAGCATCTCGTAACATTTTAATGTTACTTTAGCAAATTGAACGAATTGAACAAAATGACTCGAAAAAAGATTTGCTTATCTTAATTAACGAGACTCAGAGTCAGTAAAATGATCTGAACTTCCCATCACTGATGCTTGGATGTTGGATTTGTTTTTCAATAGTTTGCTGAATCGTGGGCTTTTGATGTGGATTTTCCTTTTCTGATGAAAATACTGTTGCTGATAAAAACGTCGTAAAAAACACAAAAAAAAAAAAACCTTACATATACCTTAGAAAAGGCATTTTTTTTTAAAAAGACAGCTTTGCAGTTTTAAAACCTTAACTTTTTCAAACTGCTGTAAACATTAAAAATAGTTATCTTGCCATGCCTAATCACACAGTAACTAAGCAGCAGTATTAACTCAAATGTGTTTGCAGGACGCTGCAGGAAAAAGGAACAGGAGGAGTCTCCCAATTGTGTTCCCTCAGCAAAAGACGCCACACTTATGAGCTGCCAGTCCCAGGACGCTCCAGTCACTCCCTGTAACTGTAAAAACAGCGGCTCCCGTATGATCGGAGGCAGTGGTGCAGGATGGGAAGGCACTGCGCTCCTCCATCACGGAAGTCATGTCAAACTGGGCTGCTTGCAGTTTATTTTCAGCATCGCGGAGTTTGCCAACAAGCCACTTAAAGAGGAGCTCAGCGCCTGCAGCCTCGCTCCCACACCTGGCCAACAGGGGGAGCAGCTGAGTAAACCCAATCCTCCGCTACAACACAACCTTGTAATTTAACCCTGTACAGTTCAAACGGTTTGCTAATTATTCTATTGTTTATACTCTTGCATGAGGTGATGTTTTTCTAATTCCTTTGGACTCTTTTTGGCAGATTGCACATTTTTTTGTGTCGCAATGCAAGACTTGCATTTTTAAAGGGAAACTTTGGTCATCAGAACCGTTGAGCAGTTTTCACATGTAAAGAAATCAAAACATGTTCTATTTTGTGCCAGTAACAATAGTTTTTATATAAACAAGCGTCTTCTCTTTTTTTTCCCCCCTCCCATAAAAACAGATGCTTTTATTTATGTCCTCTGGAGCGAGATGTGAGGAGACTTGTACATATGTTTGTATATGTGTGAATAGACAAAAATCCACATGATTCAGCGCACAAAAAAGTGCTCCAGTTTGTATTATTTCTGTTGTGCACCATTTGGTCCTTTATGTGTCTGTTTCACGTGTTCTGTAATAAGTTTTCACCAAGTTCTTGTGTCAAACTGTGTAAATACAAACCATATTTTAAAATAACCTGCTTTAGAAATCCACAGCCTGTGTTTTTGTGTCATGCTTATCAACTGATTAACTGGTCTTCTGTAAGATTAGTTACTAGTACTACAAATTCTTATACAAAGGGTTTGAAAAAATATCCAATTTGAAGAGAAAGTGCCTAACTTGTGTGTAAGGCAAATTATATGGTTTAAGAAAATGTGTTTGGCTTTTTTTTGTAAACCACTGGATTTTTTTGTCCAGTGTATGATAAAACAATTTAGGAATCTGGTCGATTTTAAATTTAAATTTTATATTACAACCAAGGAACTATTTTTATTTAGTGCTATGGTTATTCAAATATAGTTATTTTTGTCTAATCCATCCCAGAATTTTATTGGCAGCAACTGTATATATTGTCATGCATTTAATATAAAATATATATATATATATATATTGTTTCTATTTGTTTGAATAAATTTATTGTTTAATTAATTAGGTTTTATATTATGCATTTAATAAGTTTAATCATTCAGTTTTTATATTGTAAATAACAAATAATATAATAAATGTTTAAAAGAAAAAATATATATTCTTCTTACTACAGTATTGTTTCTATTTATTTGAATACATTATTCAAATAATTAGATTTTTTATATTATGCATTTAATAAATTAGTTTTTTATTATTTAAATGTTTGAATTGATTTTATGTATTTAATGTTTTTAGATAACAATTTAACCATTAAATTTACATTAGTTTTGTAATTTGTTTTATTATTATTATTATTATTGTATTAAAAATCTCATTTTTACTTTGTTCTAGTTTTAATATTTTTATTTTAATCAAAATCTGTATTTTGTCTTTTTAAAACATATTTACCATATTTATAAACCTTGTCCACAGATCCCCAGCATCTCTCTAAAGGTCCCTGGACATCAATATGCAAACTAGGATGCAGCTTATGACTTTAGTACCAGAATATCTTGACACTTTAAAACGTGTCAATCTAAGTTTCTCAAATTACTGTCTGTTTTAATCATTCAAAATACAGCCCTCATTCAATCCAATAAAAGTTGGTTGTTGCTAGATCAGGCCGGAAGTTAACGAAAATGATTTATATTATTTATTAAATTTCCCATTAAATGTATTTTATTAACGTCTACCCCTACCCCAACCGTCACAGTACCGAGTACCAGTCATTGTACCGAGTATTATTTATGTTATTTATTAAATCTACAAAAACTGACCTCCAAAGACTACGTCGAATAGTTCGGACTGCTGACCTAATCACTGGTACAACCATCCCTACTCTCCAACAACTGTACTTATCCAGAGCAAGCAGAAGGGCTGGCAAAATCACTCTGGACCCCCCCCATACCCAGCACACTGCCTCTTTGAACTTCTACCTTCTGGACGACGCTACAGAGCACTGTGCACCAGAAAAGCCAGACACAGAAACAGTTTCTTCCCTCAGGCAATCCATCTCATGAACACCTTATGATAGTAATTGTGAAACAAACATCACACTTTTTATACAGATACACACTTATTTAACAACATACTTTACATGCCAATTTGCACATAACAGCTGCCATATAACGTTGTATATAGTAATATACCTGTACATACACTTGCCAATTTGTATATTTGCATTCACTACTTACTTTTAAAATATATTTATTATCTGTTTTTTGCCCTGTCTCTGTAATTCTGTTGCACTGTAGAAGCTCTGTCACGAAAACAAATTCCTCGTATGTGTCAACATACCTGGTAATAAAGCTCTCTGATTCTGATTCTAAATTTCCCAATAAATTTTATTTTTAAGGTCTACCCATACCCTAACCCTAAACCAAACATCACAGTACTGTAAAAATATTAATTATTGTTATACAGTGTCATAAAAAATTATGTCATATTGTTGCAGCAGCTGTATCCTATCTAGACTTTACCCTAAAAGTTAGACATGACTTCAAAATCCTAGCAACAGAAGCCCCTTGGTAACTCCATAGCAACGCAGCAGTGACATTTGCGGTAATCCTCACTTTTCCCCCTCAACAAATGTCATATCTTCAGATTTCTGATTCAATTTCAGCCTGAATAGCAGCAACAGAACAGTGGTGTGAGAAATTGAATATAATAGGCGTTTGTGCTCTGCTTTTATAACCTACTGTAAATTAACTGTGTCCAAGAGGGCGTTATCATCTTCCTGTTCCAGTCTGGAACAAACCGACCAGTTTCACAACTAGATTCAGCAGTTAATGATCAGATCTGAACGTCTGAATATAATGTTTCCCCTTCTGTTAACATGCGGAGGACTGGTCGGGGTTTACCTGCTGCTACGGGTAACGGTGTTGAAAATGCCCAGATGTAAGAGTACTGCTAAACTGGACGGGAAAACGGTGATCGTGACTGGCAAGTGCTCCATTTATAAAAGCGCGTTTGTTCTTTCTATACAACCAGTAACTCATGTCTTAACTTGTATAATTATTATTAGTTTTTAAAGTAAGCTTTTGCTGATTTCTACGATCGTATTTGACACGTTCCAGGAGTGTTATGCAATGATGAACTGACAGCTCGTGTAGTACGCGGATAGACAGATATGACTGACTGACATTCGAGCTGTTTAATAACTGCAGGAGCAAACACTGGAATCGGCAAAGCCACCGCGGTGGACCTGGCGAGAAGGGGAGCTCGTGTGGTTCTCGCCTGCAGGGATGAAGGCAGAGCTCAGGCTGCGGTAACTGACATCCAGCGGGTGGGTGAGACTTTAAACACTTCCGGATATTAAGCGAGCGCACTGAAATAAAGTTCCACTAGGGGGCGCGTGATTACTTGTTCAGGTGTATTGCGTCATTATAGGCAGTGCAATCAAATATTACGATATTTTTATATATAAAATACTATTCTCTCACGTACATATTACACATACACATATACACACACACATACGTGTATTATAGATAGATAGATAGATAGATAGATAGATAGATAGATAGATAGATATTCTATAGGAAGCTTTACAATATTATGTGTGCATATACATTAGTTTAGTCAGTACTGAAGCCAGATCTGGAGCTTATCTGACAAAATAACTTACGATAATGGTCCATAATGGTCCACAATAAGTATACCCACATTTATATGTTAGGGAAAAATATTAAATTAAAAAAACGTAAAGAGTAAAATTACAAATTATACAATTTTGTTGAATTTTATTTTTTTTTCCAATATTTTGCATTAATTTAAATGTATATTCTTTCTATATTTAAAGATGTTCAGTTACTAAAATATTATTTTTTGACATTTTTTTCATTAAAATGAAAATATAAAAAAAGTATCTTTTTATATATTAAAAACAAAAAAACAAACAAAAAATAAAAATGCTCCTTTTTTTGTTAATGGTAATCTATTCAGAAGTGATCATTATAATTATACTAAGTGGCATACACTAAGTACAGCAAATATATATTGAGATCATTGAAAATTTATTCATCAACTTCTTCCTCTGTTAATTCCAAGTCTTTGATATAACTGACTCCATATGTTTTCAAATACATGCTGTTTAGCTTTTAGTATGCAAGTTTAATATTTGTAATTATTTTAATAAATATATCCGTTTTAAAAAGCAATTTTGTTAAAATGCATCAAAATATATTACTTATATTTACTGAGAAATGGATAAAAATATCAATTTTCAAAATGAGGTGTACTCATTTATGCTGAGAACTGTGTGTGTGTGCGCGCGAGTGTATATATATATATATAAAAAAAACAAATGACGAACTAATGAAATTGGTATCACCTGACAACATTGTCAACATAATAATGCTTGTGTGCAGCTGTGGTTTCTAGAGCCCCTTCTGCGACAAAGTAATAATACTAAGATACTGTAAAAGCAGTTTTTAAGTATACAATGAGTAAAACTATTTTTGAGATCAATTATTATTATAGTGACCATCTACTTTCTCAGCAACACCTAACTTTAACCCAACGGTAAAAAACAAAATTATTACTCTAAACCAATATGAAATTATCAGTTTCTAAAGGGTGAAATATTAACATCCCCTCTTTAACCAAAACTTCATCCACACAAACCCTAATTTACAAACAAAGCATTATAAAATCGTTTACTTACATTTTGTGGAGTAACATAGCTTCTGAAGATGCAACGTACGTTAACGTCAGCTGGCTGCTTCAAAGTTCAACAAACGTTTCTTTGCAAATTCTCCATTATATTTGTGCCTCATTCACAAAACAAATCAGTCAAATATTATGAACAAACGCCATAAACCATAATTGTCGTTGAGGCTCGAGGCCTTCTGGGGACTGCAGAGACACACACGCGCTGAATGAAACATATTTGATGATGAAATTTGCCTTTTGTCAGCCGCGACTGTACAGTATTCGGTGTAGTAGACAGCCTTAACTATTATATGAAGTTATATTGGCTTTTGACTCGATATTGGCTTCTGTTTGGACGCTAAACGGCATGTATCCATGTGTCAGCCGTTAACGCAAGTGGGCGGGGCCTTAATTGCGATGATTGACAACTAGTGCTCTAGAGAGGTGGTCATATGCAAATGTATTTCTCTCTCGACAAATACAACACAATTTCCAGTGAAGTTCCTTTTAGATATTAACATTATATAATAATAAAAAATACATATATTATATATATTTGTAAGAATAATAATTCATTTTTATAGGCTAATTAATTTCCCAACAATTAATTTGACTTAATTTTCTTGCAGCAAAGGAACAATACAGAAGATATTTTAACCATTAAACCGATTAAAAACTGCAGTGGAGAGTGTTATTATATCTAGAAGCATTTATTAAAATAATTTATGAACATTTAAGTTTATAACATTGATAAACTTAACTTTAGGTTCATTTCAATGTATAAATATTTAAGGGGAATATAAATAGAAGATATAGAAATTAATAAAACAAATATTAATAACAGTATTTAAAATGAGGAGGATGTTTTAATCTATGAAACTTTTAGATGTTTTAAGGATCGTGTATATATTATAATATATAACATTAAGAAAAATTAAATAATGCAAATTTACAGCTTGCTGACCACTGTGCTTATATAAATAGACATAAATTGTATATAATAAATAGAGAGATTACAAATGACTAGTTGCTTTTATTAATAAAAATTGGTATCACGTGACAACATTGTCAACGTAATAATGCTTGTGTGCAGCTGCCATTAAGTAATTACACTAAGATACTGTAAAAGTTGTTTTTTTCTAGGTATATAATGACTAAAATGCCTATAAACTGTTTTTGAGATCAATCATTATTCACTAACGTTAGTGCCCATCCACTTTCTCAGCAACAGCTAACGTCAGGGGCGTAGCTGTTGGGGCGTAGCTGTTGGGGGGATACCCTCACTTTTAGAGCCAGACCATTTAGAAACAGGTGATTAATAATTATATGATTGTAAACTTTTGGATCTCATTCAGCTGTCCCCCCCCACTTTCAAAATGTCCGCTACGCCCCTGGCTAACGTTAACCTAAAACAAATATTAATAACAGTATTTAAAAGGAGGATGATGTTTTACTCTATGAAACTTTTAGATGTTTTAAGGATCGTATATACGCAAAGATTAAGAAATAAATTAAATAATGCAAATTTACAGCTTCAACAAAAGGACATATCTAATAACATCTCATAGTAACCTCATAGGTTTATATATCATCTATAAAATGAATATCCCAAATCCTAAAGTGAAGAAAAAGAATGGGATATTTAGTCTACATCGTGAATCTGACTGTTAAGATCTGTTTAAATGGGTTTAATAACCTTCGAAAAAAGTTTCTAGTGAAAAATCATGTTGTTAATATATGTTTTATATCCTCCTTAAAATGCTTTACTCATAAACATATAGAAGACGTATCATTTGTAAATTATAATTATTATCATTTATTAAGTAATGAGTAGGGGCGACGCGGTGGCGCAGTGGGTAGCACGTTCGCCTCACAGCAAGAAGGTCGCTGGTTCGAGCCTCGGCTGGGTCAGTTGGCATTTCTGTGTGGAGTTTGCATGTTCTCCCCGTGTTCGCGTGGGTTTCCTCCGGGTGCTCCGGTTTCCCCCACAAGTCCAAAGACATGCGGTATAGGTGAATTGGGTAAGCTAAAATTGTCCGTGGTGTGTGTGTGAATGGGTGTGTATGGATGTTTCCCAGAGATGGGTTGCGGCTGGACAGGCATCCGCTGCGTAAAACATATGCTGGATAAGTTGGCGGTTCATCCCGCTGTGGCGACCCCAGATTAATAAAGGGACTAAGCCGAAAAGAAAATGAATGAATGAAGTAATGAGTCATATCAGAATATATATTGTACTCTAAATTGACTTATTACTTAATAAATGATAATGAATAATAAATCCTTTTACTTATCAAACGTAATGCTCTTTCATATGAACGAATATTTCATAATTCATTGAATATTTCATAATTCATATGAACGAATATTTCATATTTCATCATTTTATATGAATGAATATTTCAATGTTTTTCTGCTGTCTTTGTTACACAATCATTAATAATTTGATTGAAAAACAGGAAACGGGAAACAAAGAGGTGTTGTATATGCACTTGGATCTGGCCAGTCTGAAGTCTGTGAGATCTTTTGCTGAAAACTTCCTCAAGAAAGAATCCAGATTGGACATTCTAATCAACAACGCAGGTATGCCTATAAAATATGCACAACTTTTTAACATTCATTAAAAATTCCTCCTCAGATTTAAAAGCTTTATGACCAAAAAAAGTCCCCACAAGGGCAAAATTTACTGGCATTTTTATACTTGTGGGGAAATTTGTCATCGGAAGTACAAGGTGTACACACACACACACGTTGAGGAAGAATTACTTTTAAATGTAGCATATTAGGGCGACACGGTGGCTCAGTGGTTAGCACTGTCGCCTCACAGCAAAAAGGTCGCTGGTTCGAGTTCTGGCTGGGTCAGTTGGCATTTCTGTGTGGAGTTTGCATGTTCTCCCCATGTTGGCGTGGGTTTCCCCTGGGTGCTCCGGTTTCCCCCACAGTCCAAAGACAAGCAGTATAGGTGAATTGAATAAACTAAATTGGCCGTATGTATGAGTGTGAATGAGAGTGTATGGGTGTTTCCCAGTACTGGGTTGCAGCTGGAAGGGCATCTGCTGTGTAAAACATATGCTGGATAAGTTGGCGGTTCATTCCGCTGTGGCGACCCCTGATGAATAAAGGGACTAAGCTGAAGGAAAATTAATGAATGAATGTAGCTTATTACAATCTTAAGCTCATGTAGCTGTGATGAAAAAAAATGCAAAAATAACAACACATTATTTTCCTAAAAAAGTAACACATTCAGTTACTCAAAGAAAGTAACTCAAGATTGTAATATATTACTTTTAAAAGTAGCTTTCCCCAATATACACACACTTTTTAACATTAATTGAAAATTCTGCCTCAGATTTGAAAGCTTTATGACCAAAAAAGTCCTCACAAGGGCAAAATGTACTGGTATTTACTGGCATTTCTATACTTGTGGGGACATTTGTCATCAGAAGTACAAGGTGTACACACACACACACACACACACACACATGTTGGGAAAAATACTTTTAAATGTAACACACTACAATCTGAAGCCAATATAGCCAAGGTGAAAAAAATGCAAAAATAACAACACATTACTTACCTTAAAAAGTAACACATTTAGTTACTTAAAGAAAGTAACTCAAGATTCATTCATTCATTTTCCTTCAGCTTAGTCCCTTATGTATCAGGGGTCGCCACAGCGGAATGAACCGCTAACTATTCCAGCATATGTTTTACGCAGCGGATGCCCTTCCAGCCACAACCCAGTACTGAGAAACACCCATACACACTCTCACATTCACACACACACACACGCTCACATTCACACACACATTCTTTCACTACAGTCAATTTAGTTCATCCAATTCTCCTATACTGCATGTCTTTGGACTGTGGGGGAAACCGGAGCACCGGGAGGAAACCCACGCCAACACAGGAATTAACTCAAGATTGTAATATATTACTTTTAAAAGTAGCTTTCTCCAATATATACACACTTTTTAACATTAATTGAAAATTCCACCTCATATTTGAAAGCTTTATGACCAAACAAAGTCCCCACAAGGTCAAAATGTACTGGTATTTACTGGCATTTCTATACTTGTGGGGACATTTGTCATCAGGTGTATACACACACAAATGTTTGGTAAAAATTACTTTTAAATGTAACATATTACCATCTGAAGCCCATGTAGATGAAAAACAATATGCAAAAATAACAACGCACTACTTTCCTTAAAAAGTAACTAAGTAACACATTCAGTTACTTAAAGACAGTAACTCAAGATTGTAATATATTATTTTTACAAGTAGCTTTCCCCAATATACACACACTTTTTAACATTAATTGAAAATTAAATTTCTCTGAAGACTCCGATTTGAAAGCTTTACATTGTTTTTCTGCATCTACGTATAGGACTTGTAGTTGGTGGCAAGACTGAGGATGGCTTTGGAAGGATGTTTGGTGTCAATCACCTCGGTCACTTCTTGTTAACGGACCTGCTGCTGAAACGTTTAAAAGAGTGCGGTCCCAGCAGAATCGTGACCGTCTCTTCGATGGCCCATGCGTGGGGGAAAATGGATTTCAACTGCATCAACACTCAAAAAGATTTGGGTGAAGGAGAATCTGCTCTGGGCTTGCTAATGTTATACAGTCACAGCAAACTCTGCAATGTCCTGTTCACGCACGAGCTGGCCAAGAGACTCAAAGGCACAAACGTCACCTGCTACAGTCTGCATCCAGGTCAGTCTGAGAGATGTATCTCGAAAACACTTGATCAATTCAATTCGAGTATATTTGTATAGCACTTCTCACAACAATTATCATTCCAAAGAGTTGAAGTCAAAATTATTTATCCTCCTGTGAATGTTATTCTACAGTATATTCTACAGAACCCTACAGTATATTCTTTCTCTAAATATTTTTTTTCCAGTTATACTTTAAATGCAAGAGTCAATAATGTCCAAAGGACCAATCAGAGGCTGCATGCATATGATGTCCTCATGTAGACTTCTTTCAAAGTATTTTAAAGTACTTTAATAATACAAAATACAAGACACACAAGTATTTTGATACAAAATATTAAGCCATTTCCATCAACCCTATCAAATACAAATGACAAAATACTACTTTGTATTTAAAATACGTATTTGAATGCTACATAAATACTGTCCATCCCTGGTTGTGGTAAAGTCATTATAATTAAACAGATTTAAAAGCCCATTAATTCACTACTTTCAGTCCAGATTTGTGACAAAACGCAATGAAAGATATACTGTATTATCCTTTGTCTGCTCAGTGCTCACAGGTCATGAAAATTCTACTTTTTTCTCAAGGAAAGTCATGGAAATTTCACATTTTGCTAAGAGTGGGAGTCCTGAAAGTATGACAATTAATACTGTGTTTTGTTGTTGTTGTTGTTTTGTTAATAGGGGCCATCAAAACCGAGCTCAGCCGCCACAGCGACTTTTGGTGGCGTTTGTTTATGGCACCAATTTTTCTGCTCTTCTTCACGGACGTGGTTTCTGGAGCTCAAACGTCTCTGCACTGTGCACTTCAGGAGGGCATCGAACCTCTGAGCGGACGCTACTTCTCTGGTTGCGCAGTGCAAAATGTTTCTGCTAAAGCCAGAGATGATGCAGCAGCCAAAAAGCTCTGGGAAATCAGTGAGAGGTTTGTTGGATTAGCGTGAGATCGTTGGTTTAAAGATACATTTGCATTTGCAGTCTAGTTACTGAAACTTGTGCTGCATCTGCATTTTATATATAAAAAAATAGCCTGTGTCAAAAATTGTGCAACAGTACTAATAAAATAGTTTTTAACATTCTCTGTGCAAATTTTTGCATTGAATGAAGAATGTAACTTGCTGTTTCACTCATGTGTAGTTGGTGTGAAATGGGTCCCATTCCTCATGTTGTTGTGTCATACCAGTGTAAAGATGTAACTCAGTAGGTGTGCCCAGAATGCTGAGTCATTAAAATGTTCAATGTGTCACCTCTCCCATTTAGAGTATGCAAGAGTTTTAGTACAGAACAGCACACGCAGATCTGTACACTGCATGTGTCAAAAAAACTACGTCAAGAGATGCCAACAGTCCTTTGAGCCCAATGACTCAATATCTGCATGATGATATGACTTAAAATAGTTTGACACTGAATTCTGTGGTGATATATTCCTGATTAGGAATTGTAAAGGTTATTTCTATCTATCTATCTATCTATCTATCTATCTATCTATCTATCTATCTATCTATCTATCTATCTATCTATCTATCTATCTATCTATCTATCTATCTATCTAT
>CAIGQV010018202.1:5899477-5911042 GCA_903798115.1 Danio jaintianensis
TTTGCGGTCCAAAAAATGTCATTTAAAAACATTTGCGGTCCAAAAATGTTCATTTAAAAACATTTGCGGTCCAAAAAATGTCATTTAAAAATAAATGTATCCAAAAAAAATTATTTTAAAAAAATTTAATATAAAAATTATCATTTAAAAAAAATGTCAATCCAAAAATTGTCATTTTAAAAAATCTGTGACATTTTCTGTGACCCAAAAATTTAAAACATTTTTAATACAAAAATTGTTCTATTTGAAAAAAAGAAAATCACAAATAAGCTGAAATATTAAAAGTTGTGAATGTAATATTTCAGCTTCCCTCAATATTTACGTTTTCCTTTCTTCAAATAGAACCTATGAGACCTCTGGTTGAGCTACAATAGAATGACTCCACTAATTAATCCCATCTACACACCTCTTTAAGAAGACAGCAGGTCATTTGCATAAGATTACAGCCAAAATCAAAGACAGTGAAGGCAGCTGAAAGTGAACCGTGACTTGTGTGATATCAACTATCATGACTCATATAATAAAATTGAGGCCAAGTACAAAATCCTGGCATAGTATTTGCTGTACATTACATGTCAATCAGGTTTGTCTAGGTCTAGTTAGACTAACTGTACATTATGTCTCCTCGAAAGAAACCCACAGGCTGTTTGAACCGCGCTCACCTCGACTGAAGTGTGTCGAAAACACACGTCCTGTTTGGGCATGAATGAACAAATGATTTTCTATGTTGTGAGGGGGTTTTTAGAGCGTTTGTGGCTTTAGGTGAAATATGCCTTTAAATTTTCCTCCTGCTTTACAACACACACACGCACACAAACACACAAGGCGTTTATGAGTACACGGTGTTACGAAAACTGCAGTAACATTTGTCCAATTTTATTATGTGCGATAACATAAGGCGTGTTGATTTAAAATGTTTCCCTTTCTATTTTATTGGCAAATGAGGGGAGGAAAAGGGATATAAATCTGAATATACACTATATAAAAACTTAGGGCTGAACAATATATCGTTTGAGCATCGATATATCGCAACGTGTGTATCTGCAATAGTCACATCACATGAGTAGATTATTTATTAAAGACTAAAAGATAAAGATATTACTAAATATTATAATTTTTAAATTATTTATACAGGGGCGGCGCGGTGGTGCAGTGGGCAGCGCTGTTACCTCACAGCAAGAAGGTCGCTGGTTCGAGCCTCGGCTGGGTCAGTTGGCATTTCTGTGTGGAGTTTGCATGTTCTTGCCGTGTTGGCGTGGGTTTCCTGCGGGTGTTCCGCTTTCCCCCACAGTCCAAAGACATGTGGTATAGGTGAATTGGGTAAGCTAAATTGTCCGTAGTGAATGTGTGTGAATGGCTGTGTATGGGTGTTTCCTAGTGATGGGTTGCAGCTGGAAGGGCATCCGCTGCGTAAAACATATGCTGGATAAGTTGGTGGTTCATTCTGCTGTGGCGACCCCAGATTAATAAAGGAACTAAGCCGAAAAGAAAATGAATGAATGAATTATTTATACAATAATGACCACATTAATTTACATTTGAATGTTCAATTTCTGTCCATGAATACTGTTAGACTCTCCAGAAAACCCTAAAGCACTGTTTATTTATTTCATTTTGCTTGTAATTTATTATGATTTATCCAGATCCACTGCAAAGAAAGACATTTGATCATCCCAGTCGATCTATATTCATGCAGTCTTTCCAAATAGAGACATTCAAATCCTCTGGTGAAATGATATTCATATTGCAATATATATCGCAGTAAAACAAAATATGGCAATGTCAGATTTTTCCAATATCGTGCAGCCCTGATGCAAAGTGAAAATTCTACAAAAACAGTATTGTACAAAATAAACGTTCAGCTGGTTACCACCGCCAACCTGATTTCAGCAAGTAGGACATGTTCCTGTATTAACATCTATGTTGATCCTGGAACAACATTCCAATCAGCCAATCATAATAAAGGGATATGGTTACCGTTTATGTTAAGTTTTGGCTTACGGTTAGGTTTATGTACTTCTACATGATTGTTATCCATCTATTATTCCCCTCTGATTTTGGGAATAATTTACAGTTATGGTTGGGTTTAGGGGTAGGGAATAGGTATGGATTACATTTTGGAACAAAAATGATGTTCCAGGATCAACATAGATGTTAATCCAGGATCGCATCGTACTTGGCAAAATCATGATGTGCTGGTAACCACTTTGGGCTAAAATACTGTAGCTACGCTTTAGGTTTCATGGATTTATTTTAACTTTACAATAATGTTTAATACAGGCCTGCTGAAGAAGCTTTGGATAAAAAGTGCACGAGACTGTGTGAAAATGGCTGAACTTTTTGTACGGTTTTGCAGGAAGAGAGATTTATTTGAAAAGAAAAATGGGTTTAGGCCATTGAGTATTGGTTCAGCTTTAGTGTCTTTCTTAGCATCTGTGTAAAAACTGTGAAATTATAGTTATGGTTTTCTTTCTTTGTATTCTTCCATATTTATATTTGAGATATAAGGATGGTGAATAAATGATGAAAATAAGTTCAATTTTTACTTTAACTATTGATGCTTGGCAACTTTTTTGCCACCAATTTGCTAAACTATATAAAGGAATGACTGTTTAATATAACCTTATTATTAGTTATGTTTTTTTTCCTTCCCTTTTTCCTTCTGACTCAAGTTTACAATAATGTGTCTGTTGCACTTTTCTCTTTGAACATTCATTCATTCATTCGGCTTAGTCCCTTATTTATCAGGGGTCGCCACAGCGGAATGAACCGCCAACTATTCCGGCATATGTTTTACACAGCAGATGCCCTTCCAGCCGCAACCCAGTACTGGGAAACATCCATACACACTCATTCACACACATACACTACGGCCAATTTAGTTTATTCAATTCACCTATAGCACGTCTTTGGACTGTGGGGGTAACCGGAGCACCCAGAGGAAACCCACACCAACATGGCGAGAACATGCAAACTCCACACAGACATGCCAACTGGCCCAGCCGGGACTCAAACTAGCGACCTTCTTGCTGTGAGGCGACAGTGCTAACCACTGAGCCACCGTGCCGCTCCTCTTGAACATTTGTATGTAATTTTTGTTTATCTGTGAAAACAATAAAAAGTTCATCACAAAAAAGTAAATTCAATTTTTGAGTTTCATCTCTTTAAATTTGAATGTTCTTGAAACAAGCAATATCTCACAGCATCTCTCTCATCTCTTTTACAATTATAAAGACAGAGAGAGAAAGAAAATGACTTTGTAAAATACTGTAATGCATTATGAATGAAATCTAAAGTGCTCAGGTTGAGTTTAACCACCTGAAAATCTATAAAATATCTCAAAATTTCAGTCAAACAATGTCTGACACTACAGACAAGTACAATACTGACAATAAACTATAATATGCATCTAAAAATGTTCTCCTTAAAACTGTTTGTGATCAGAATACATAATCACACATGCAAAGTCAAAACTGAAACTGTCACTTTTTCCTTTAAAGGGACAGTTCACCCAAAACGGATCATTCAGTCTTCATTTACATCATCCTACACTTGTTTCAAACCATTCTTTTGTTGAACAGGAAAGAAGATATTTTGAAGAATGTTGAAAAGTTTTTTCCCCCTTACTATGGAAGTCAATGACCACTGGTATCCAACATTCTTCAAAATATCTTCTTTTGCATTCGACAACAACAACAACAAAAAAATAAGAAAATCCAAAATGTTTGAAACCACTCAGGGACCTTTCACACAGAAAGCGTCTTTGTTTACAACATGAGACGCAGCACTGAGGAATGTTTTCTGAAAAAGCACGTCCATGGTAACGTCAAATAAAACAGTTGTCATGCCAACTTGCTTGTGTAAACAGAAGCTTCGCCTGAGTACTCCTGATTGGCTTTAGAACTGACATTGATGAGCCGAGCTGCGTGTAAAAGTTTCAATTCTTTTAAATTAACTTGAGTCTTAAAGTCCATTTACAATGTTTATTTTGCTAGCGCACACTTTTTATTCTTTTGGTGAACAATTAATCTGTGAAAGTAATTCCACTGAAAAAAAACAAATGTTTGTTTTAGTAATGTTCAATCAAACTCTGATCATTTGCTTCAGTGTTTGGATTGGCGGTTCCTTCTCTGTTGACATATTGATATATACACTAGATATCGCATACGGACCCTCAGCATGCGTCAATAGTGCCGCCACATTTGTACAGTGCTCCCAGGACAAACATCATTCAACCGCACTAGTCAAGACAGTGTGCCAATGTGAAGATGCTGGACTTTAGCACTGCTTACGGGTGTAGTGACGAGCAAACAAAGAAAACAAAGCACAAAGGCAGAACATTTCATAGGTAAGATTTCGTTTTTTACATGTTACAAACTTTTGTACTCAACAAGTAACATTAATGATAATACAGTCTCTTGCTGCACTGATCATAAGGCAAAGTAGCATCAACTTGCACAGAATTCTAGGCTTATGCTAGTTTTGTTGAATAAAATAAGCAAACAATGAAAAAGAAATATGACAACAAGACGCTTGTATTATTGCCGGCTAAGTGAACGAGTCGTTCATAATGGAGACTCATTCACAAACGAATCGCTCCCTCCGTTAGAATGAGAAGTGAAAGCAGGAGAGGGGGTGTGTTTCAGGACACAGATTAGATCAAATTTAACACGGAGGGAGGGTAATACATTTTCATGCACACAAACACATACTCTTTATCGGCAATGCCCGTGCGGTCACTTATCCATCGACGTAGAAAAGTGATGTAAAATTATAATTTTCATAATTACATTTTTTTTTTTACAAATTTTGCGTACTGACCACAGGGGAAAATTCCCGATCATAGATATATGTATATATGTGTATATCTCTGGCTCTGGATGGCCAGTCCTCCACTGCACCTTGATCCTGGATTCATTTCAAAGGAGCGCTACCCTGTACTAAAATGGCGGCTCTATTGACGCATTCCTTCCAATAGACAACAATAGGCCAGGCGACATCTAGTATATCTATGCTCTGTTGATGTCATTTTGACCACGCCCAAACTGGTCCACGCTAGGGTTGTCACGATACTGGAATTCAGTACCAATCGATACTGAAATTTAAAAAATGTCCATTTCCCGCTAACATTTATGTGCTCAACAAAAATGACTGTGATTGGCTGTGAATGTTACACAGTAAACTGTTAATCTGTAAACACAGATACAGGGACACAAGAGCGATTCAAAATCACGTCGATCAGCTGGTTTGTCTATAAGCTGACATATGAGTGATCCGCTGATGAATCGAAACGCTCCAGTGTCCCTGTTTCTGTGGTTACACTCAGTAAACAGCGGTGAGTTCGGTGAACTGATGACCTTCACAGCCAATCACAGTCATTTCTGTTGAGCATGTGAACACAACGGCAAATCAGCGGTGTTTAAGAACGAGCTCAACAGCGCTCAAATGTTAGCGGGAAAACTTGTTCCAAACCTGTTTAACTTTCTTTCTTCTGTTGAACAGAAATGAAGATATTTTGAAGAAAGCTGAAAACTGGTAACCATTGACTTCCGTAGTAGGGAAAACAAATACTATGAAAGTCAATGGTTACAGGTTTTCAGTTTTTTTTAGAAATATGTTCTTAGGAACAAGTAAAAGGTGAGTAAATAATGACAGAATATTAATCTCTTTAAGGATGAGTATATAATGACAGAATTTTTGAGTGAGCTGTCCCTTTAAAATCTCTTTGTCACCTCCAATAAATCCTGCTTTTCCATGAACACCTTTTGTCTTGTAATTGCACTCATAAACTGAAGAAAAGGATCCACTTCAAGTACCGTTCGGCATGCATATCTTCATTCTAAAGCGTTCAGACCTTTCGTGGTATTAAATTCACAGTGTGTTTCCAGTCACGTTCATGTAATGATCCTCAGACCAGCGTTATCTCCACCTCTTCTCTCTTCTGTACTTGGCCCTGCGCCTGCTGTTTGGGTGGAGGAGGAGCAGCTCGTACCTGGAGAAGATAAAAATAAACATCAGCTTTGGCACAGACCTGTCCATCATTGGTATGTATGCAGATTTAGGAGTGCAGATCTCACAGGTCTAAAAGAGCCTGAACCTCCTTCTCCTGGAGATCTGGGTGATGGAGAGTGGACGTGGTCTATGGAGGAGATTAAAAAAATACAGTGACTTTTTAAACACATTTCTAATCATAACCAATTTTTTAAATAACTGATTTCTTTTATCTTTGCCATGATGACAGTACATAATATTTTACTAGATATTTTTCAAGATACTAATATGTACAGTGACATTTAAGACATTTCTCGAGGTTTTTTTTCCTTCACTTTCGCAAACTGGTGAAGTTCGTTCCTCGCCGCTGTCGCCACTGACTTGCATGGTTCGGGACCTGTAGAGCTGCGCATCGATGGATTTGCTCTTCAGTGTTTGGACTCTCAGCAGTGAAAATTAAACCACACTGAACTGAACTGAACTTAACTTAAACTCTAAAAACTGAACTGACACCATTTCAATTCACTATAATCTTCTATGTTAAGCTGCTTTGACACAATCTACATTGTAAAAGCGCTATAGAAATAAAGATGAATTGAATTGAATTTAAAGGCTTAACTAGGTGAATTAGGCAAGTTAGGGTAATTAGGCAAGTCATTGTATAATGATGGTTTGCTCTGTATACAATCGAAAAAAATATTGCTTAAGGGGGCTAATAATATTAAAATGCTTTTTTTTGTAAATTTATTAATTAATTAACTTTTATTCTAGCCAAAATAAAACAAATCAGACTTTCTCCAGAAGAAAAATATTCTAGGAAATACTGTGAAAAATTCCTTGCTCTGTTAAACATCATTTGGGAACAGTGTTGCCAGATTTTGAGTTTGATAATACGGGTAAAAAAAGGCATAGGCGGGTTGACAAAATTTGGGCGGTTTTGAAACGTAACTTTTATATGCAACTTATTCAACAAAACATAACTGTGTGCTCCTACTCCATTCAGTTAGTAGTGACCAGTGCATAGCGCAAACCGCGTGCGCCCACCTGCAAGAGGAGGTGAAGAAAAGTTGTATCAAAATCTGACTCCCTGGACAAATCTGACTCCCCTTCGCGTGCACGCGCATCACGCAGCGCCTGCAGTTAAACTCACAGCGGTTTATCATGACACTTTTATCGATAATTTTTTTCCACAATTGACAGCAAGAACAAACATAGAAGCATTGTCCGATTGACAAGCAGCACCTAATTATGTTCAAAAGAATTTAAAACGCCAAATAGGACGAATTTATACCCCATTTCGAAAGTAAAACATACTCTAACATTAGCGCAGTGTGTGGGTGAGAGGGGGTGCAGTGTTTCGATGTGATGCGGTAATGTTGTGGTTCTGTGACTGCTGGTGTTGGTTGCTGTATGGTTAAAAATTATGACAGTTAAAGTAACTAGGTTAATTTCGATTTAAATAAATTAAAATAAAATATTAATCTAATATTTTGTGCGTTTTTTTGTGCGTTTTGGCAGGTTTTGGACAGCTTTTGGGCTGGAAAAAGTCAGCTATATCTGGCAACACTGTTTGGGAAATATTTGAAAAAGAAAAGACAAACAAACAAACAAACAAAGAATCACAGGAGGGCGAATAATTCTGACTTTAAATGTAAATAAAAATAAAAATAATAACCCTAATAACACAACAATGGCCTCAGGTGTTAGTGTGAATGAGATATTATAGTCTTTATTATTATTATTATTATTTAAAGTAATGTTTCAGTAACTTAGTTGTTTTGATTTCGTAATTTTATGTTTTGACTGTCGTTTATTGCATAGTATTAGGTGTTTAGGACATCAAGTTAATAATGAGAAATGTTGCTTCAGCATATAGCATATTTTGTTTCATTTCAGTTAACATGTTTTGTTTTATGGTTTTAGTTCATTTTAATAATCCTCAGCAGTTTTTAATATCACTGAGATACTCTTATAGTTTTTATTAATATTTTGAATTAAATTTTATGTTTTATATTTTGTTTTCTCATGTTTTTGAATAATTTCAATTACAAATCTTTATTTGTAATAATTTTGTTGAGTGCTTTTATCATTTAAATTTGACCTTTTTAAATCTTTTAATGTTTCTAGTTTTATACATTTTTATTTCAGTTTTAATTTTTGCTATTAAAGTAAATGAAAATGAGAAATGTTGCATATTGCTAAATGTTAGCATATTGCTAAAATAACAGAATTGTATTTTAAAATATTCCATTTCATTTTTAAAGAAGAAAAAAAAGAAAAATAAGAAAAAGATTCATATTAAAATATGAAAAAAGTAATTAAATTAGATTAAAATTGTTGTATTGGCAGCTAATCAAAATCATTTAAATAATTTATATAATTTGAGCGGAAACAACCGATACAAATAATCCGAATTGCTGAAATTAATAATAATTATTATAAACAATTTTATTAAATTCAATTAATAATTAAAACTAATAATAACCAAATTACAGTGGCGCAGTGGGTAGCGATGTCGCCTCACAGCAAGAAGGTCGCTAGTTCGAGCCTCGGTTGGCTCAGTTGGCATTTCTGTGTGAAGTTTGCATGTTCTCCCCGTGTTCGCGTGGGTTTCCTCCGGGTGCTCCGATTTCCCCCACAGTCCAAAGGTTTCCCCCACAGTCCAAAGACATGCGCTATAGGTGAATTGGGTAAGCTAAATTGTCCGTAGTGTATGTGTGTGAATGAGAGTGTATGGGTGTTTCTCAGTGATTGGTTGCAGCTGGAAGGGCATCCGCTGCGTAAAACATATGCTGGATAAGTTGGCGATTCATTCCTCTGTGGCGACCCCTGATTAATAGAGGGACTAAGCCGAAAAGAAAATGAATGAATGAATGAATAACCAAATTACTAAAACAAGCTACAATTAAAATAAAATCTAAAAATGAAAATCTACAAATAGTAAAAAAATATTAATACTAATTGTAAATATCTAAAACTAAATTAAAACTGGATAACCTACTTACTAAATAAATAAATAATAACGCCTGTAACTACCTGAATGTATTCAAATTAAATAATGTATTTTTATTATTCAACATTTTTAAGACAGTCAGGTACTGAGTTTGAATGTCACAGTCATGTGTAAAAGTTACAGTAAAGTTTTTGCATCCTCCATGTCTTACTGTGGCTGGAGATTCTGGGTGTTTCTGGAGTTTGAAAGCCATTTAATGTGAGTGTGTTGTTCAGAGACGGCATTAAGACAGACTCCGGACTGCTACATGATGGAAACACAGCCGCAGCTTTATCCAGTACTGACAGTGACACCTGCTGGTAAGACACTGAAATTACAAAAATAGCTCAACCTCAAACACTTGGCCTGTGTTTTCCAAAAAGTCTGTGTATAAACCTGCACATTCATGCTCTTGTGTGTTCGTCCACCCTCCGCTCTGCACAGATCCTCCACTAAAACTGCAGGAAAAACACCGACTGCGCCGTTAAACTCGCCTTCCCAGAAACCATCGTCCTCCTGGTTGTGTTTGCTGAGGATGCAAATAACGGCTCCTTCAGGGAAAGACAACTCATCCTCAGTCTGAGCCTCGTAGGCATACAGAGCCCTCGCCAGATTTACAGCTGCGCAAAAAGACGGACATGTGTGTTTGTTAAAGTGCTGTTTTCGATATAAAAAGGATCTTTGTGGCATTATATGTGACTTTAGAAAAACAGAAAAAAGAATGTGTTTTTTTTATTGTTAAGTTCACGCTTAAAGGTGCAGTATGTAAGTTTGAAACCTAGTGGTTGAACTAGGTATTGCACTTCTGGTTCAAAACACATTTTCACTTGGCCCTTCCTATGGTGACTCCACGCAAGCGTAGATTGCCAAATTGACAACACCAACAGGAGCGTGCCTGACTATCGATCCTACACCGTGTCCTAAAGCAATGACATGCAATAGAAGGAATATTTTCCATATTAAAAGGAGTTTTTGTCACAGCTGAACAACAGGATAAACTGACAATGTTTACCTCAGGTACACATCATGTGCTTTATTCAGTGTTAAATGCTAATAATGTGAGTTTAAATGCCATTTTACATGACATTTATTGCCATACTACTGAAAGCAGCAGCAGATAGTTCACCTCAGATAAAATAATAAACCGTTTGAAATTGAACTTTACAACTGTGACTCAGCGCAAGCCAACACATATCACTAATTCAGCATGTATATATAATAACGTTAAAGAGGTTTAATATGTATCAATTAGACTGTAAACCTTACCATTTCGTTGGAGTACATTATTCTGTGCTTCTGAATGGCTGTATTTGAATGTTTCTGTCGTGTTGCATCTGGTGCAGACACACAAATTGCTTATCACTGCAAATCTTTGTGCATTGCGTGTTGTTAGGACACAGTGTTTCAATGTAACCTGCTCACCTAATGTTTACGATAATATTAATATTATTTGCTGATTAATAACCTCATGTGGAACTCTAAATCTGTGTCTCATTTGGGAGTCTGCTACTGTCCATCGGAGGTCGCATTTCGGTCACGTACGCATGCTTTGAGAGCCTTCCTGACTGAAGGAATTAAATATGCTGTTTTCCAACAAGGCAACCCGGGGTGCTGGCATATAATTGGCTAAACTGGCATTGGGCGGGTTAAAATAACCAAAACAAAAAGACAGCGTTCCGGCACGTAACAGACATTTTCAAAGCAGAATATCTGACTTCAGCATTGTTTTTCAGATAAACAAGAATGTTCACTTAGCATGTTTTTGTTAAATATCTGCAAACATATGATGGTATTTTAATGCTTTAGAAGAGTCAAAAACTTACATACAGCACCTTTTAAGGGGACCTATTATGCAAAAATCTATTTTATAAGTAAGGGATAATTAATGGTTTGCCATGTGTTATAGGATTTTAATGCACAACATGGAGGTGGACCACAGTTGAGTTACAGACATTTTGCTGCAACGTTTCAAAGAGACAGGAAGTAAATAAACACCAGGCGGATATGACGCAGGTAAAAGCGTCTTATGTCTGTGTGCATGCGCAGTACATGAACGAAAGCATTTTCAGTCATTTATTTTGTGTGGATGACAAAAAAAATTGAAAATGATAGTGTGGACATTAAGCGTTTTTATATGAAAGTGCTGTTCAAATGTATCTGGATTAGTGTAGACAAAGCCTAAAGTGTCCTTGGTTATGTAAATGTAAGAGATGTCTGAGATTCTGTAGAATAGCATAGTAGGGTCACTTTAACCATTAAATACAATGCTCTCTTACCACTGGCGTGACTGTTTGGGCTGCTCTGGGTGAGCATCTCCACTTCTGGCTCTTGTTCTACAGAAGTGCTGGAGGTTTGGGACTGGGAGTCAATGCTGGAAAAAGACTGGATCATCCTCAGGACAGAGCTGGAGCTGGGAAGCTGAAGATATTTCTCCGGCACATATCCCACCTGCCCAGATCTGTTCCTTGCCTGAAAAAAAAAAGACACAATAAATGGCAACATAATAAACAGCAGCTAGTTTAGGGGTTTATATATATATAACCCCTATTATTGAAAATACAGAAATATAGACTATATGTATA
>CAIGQV010018202.1:5926852-5950843 GCA_903798115.1 Danio jaintianensis
GTGTGTGTGTGTGTGTGTGTGTGTGTGTGTGTGTGTGTGTGTGTGTGCGTGTGTTCAAATTGGTGATATTACAGTAAAATCATAATAATGGTTAGCTGACAACATCCATCTATCTATCTATCTATCTATCTTCAATATGTTCGCAAACACGGAGGTAAGTAAACAAGTATACTGACATGACAACAACAAAGGCCATAATAAATGAGATTATTATCAATTAAAGACGAAGGTCGACTCACCTTTCTTGGAGGAGGCTGCATGTCTGTCTAGACCTGAATATACAGGACATAAACTCCTTCAAGTTCACTCGCGAAGCCCACACACATCTACGAGACGGAGAAAGGCAGGGAAGAACGAGTTATTTAAATGTAAGCATTGAAAAAAGATCGGTAAAATACTTCCAGAGGCTCCGTATATCCGCACACATAGAAACTCGACTGAAAAGTGAAGCGAACTTTAGTCAGTGAGAGAAATGAAGAACAGCGCCCTCCAGCGACTCGATCAGGTAAACAGTCAAATGTGCGGTGTTTTTTATTTTCCCAATTTTATTCCAGTTTAACATTGTAATTGACTTTTGTTTTCAATAACGCATAATAAAATAAAATAATAATAATAAAAGCCTTATGGTGGCCTTCATGTAAACAGTGCATTTATAAATCTGCTTATGTTTCCGTTGAGATTGTATTGATGAATGTCTAGGCCTACAGACTAGCGTTCAGGATTTGAGTTTGTTTGTGATTATGGGAAACTGGATTCACAGGTCTACTTTTTGTCGCTTATTCTTTATATAAATGCAGTGATGGTGATGATAAACATACTCATACTCGAACAGGCCCTGTGCCATATGTTGTTGTGAGATTTGGCCCTCTAGTGGTGGGTGTATGTAAACATAAGAGGACCTCATCAAAAGTTGAACATAAATATTAATAATTATTAATGTGATATTGTAATTCTGTTACAATAGATTCACTATTATTCACTGTTGCTTCTGCTGTAAATAAGTATCATAAATAATATTATGCTAAATAATCATTTATGTATTGGTTTTAGTAACAATGGTAATTATTAGTATTAGTAGTAGAAGAATTATTAATAATTTTAAATACATTTAAAATGGCCATGTACTGCAATAAATACATTTCTAAATGTACAATGGAACTAAATGTATTGTTTTTATTATTTTAATTATTATTATTATAGCTGTTGCTGCTGCTGTACTTCAATATCACAAATAATATTATATCAAATTAACATTCATTTAAGAAGTGTTTTTAGCAGCAATGGTTATTATGAATGATCAATATTAATAGTAGTAGTAGTTATTATCATTTAAAATGACCATGCATTGCAACAAATACATTTCTAAATGTACAATTGTACTAAATGTATTATTATTATTATTTCATTATTATTATTACTATTGTTATTAATAAAAGTCATTAATAATAATAATAATAATAATAATAATGTCATTATTAATATTAATAATAATAATAATCATAATGTTGTTATTATTATTATTAAAATAACCACTAGGCCTATGTCTTCCAAAGATAAGTAAATATTATTTATGATGATTTAAATACATTTTTAATGATTATGCTTTGCAAAACCACACATTTCTAAAACTATGACACTTAATATATTACCATAATAATGTATTACCAAAGGTTAACACATTTAGGCCCTCTGACTGTGAAACCCAGTCAAATCAACATGGTCTGTAGTGTTTACTAGAGATTAAGGGCAATTCCTGAGTTATAAAACAAGCGCCATCATGCAGTGATGACTAAGCATTACAGCTTTCAGTGATAAATGTGTTTATAGGTCGGTTACTTCAATGGTTTAAAAATAGCTGGCTTGATATAACTACTCCAGTTATTTAACATTTGCTAAATTTAGCCAAATGCGAGATTAAAGATTTGCATGTGACCCTGATTATATACCAACATTTTTTTGTTATATCAGAATAACAGAATATAGCTTTATAGCAGAATAACTTTAATAATCTCTTATTGTTAGTACATCCAATAAAATGAGTTTCCGAAGCTATTAAATAATTGCAAAAAATTAATTTACTATGGTTAAGGTCAGTGTGTTTACCTATAAATGGAGAGTAAGATTAAGTGCGAGCATGCATACTCATCATTCAATGTGAACAAGTAGACTTAATACACAAAAATACACACGAACATGAAGTAAAATACACAAAAAGGGAGAGAATATTCCACAGATAATCAGTAGAAACTCAGACTGTGCTTTAATCTGAGATTACTGGTCACTTTGGCCTGTTTAAGGGGGATTAAAGGAAGAGTCATCAAACTATTCCAGCTCTACAAAAGCCGAGCAACGGCTGAGACGACTTACAGTCATCGCTGAGTTACAAACAAAACACTGTCTTATCAAACCTGCAGCGCAACACTTGGAATATTGCTTTTTTTTTATTGTGCCATCTGACTGACCAGGCCTAATAATGGCTCTGCTCAAATCCGGCTGGCTCTGGAGACAGTGTAAGTGAAACATTTGTTTATTTATGCTTATGTGAAGAGTTTTGTAATCTTATTAAGGATGGCAGAGGAATGGTAACACTTTAGTTTAAGTATACAGTAAACATTGCTGTACAATTTACAGTATTACTGGCAATTTTGGCACCTTAAATTAATAATTACAATTGTTCTGTAAAAATACAGCACAGTTGTAATTGTTAATTTACAGTCCACTTGTAAAATTTGACAGTAATACTGTAAAAATTGCCAGTAATGCTGTAAAATTTACAAGCGCACTTTAAATTAACAATTACAACTGTACTGTAGTTTTACAGCACAATTGTAATTGTTAATTTACAACTATTATTCCCCTCTGACATTTGGAAATAATTTACAACTAGGCTTGGGTTTAGGGGTAGGGATTAAATATGGATTACATTTTTTAAACAAAAATGATGTTCCAGGATCGCATCCTAGTTGGGTTAAGGTTAGGGTTAGACCACCTAATAAAGTACATATTCTGCATGATCTTATTCAACATCTCTAATCCTACCCAAAAGCTACCCAAACCCAACCACTAACTTAATAACTATTAATAAACAGCAAATTAGGAGTTGACTGAGCTAAAAGCCATCGTTAATGGTTTGATAATGGCGAGAATTGTACCTTAAAATAAAGTGTGACCATGGGAGTTTCATTTTTAGAGACACAAATTAAGGAAGAAGCAATCCTAATGTTTATATCTATGTTAAAAAATAGATAACCAAAAGCACAAATGCTGTTTCAGAAGTGTCTGGCTGCAAATTCTGTGAAATTTAAATGGTCTAAATTGGAAAAATCCTATATATACACACCTAAATACATCAATTAAATAAAAGGACGAACACTGTTCCAGAAGGTCTGTTATGAAACTCCAGGCCTGACACTGTTAGCAATAATCCTCTTACGGTCAGTGTTACAGTGCACATTAGCTGCTAGCTGAATGTCCAGTTTGTTGTTGTGTGCTCGCTAAAAGAAATGACACACAACTGCTCATGCACTAAAAAAAAAAAAGGATTCACTGGATTTACTAAAAATTTTTAAGGTAAGTGGTTGCAAACAATTTATATGGGCTTAATTTCAGAATCAGAATCAGAAAGAGCTTTATTGCCAGGTATGTTCACACATACGAGGAATTTGTTTTCGTGACAGAGCTTCTACAGTGCAACAGAATTACAGAGACAGGAAAAAAAACAGATAATAAATATATTTAAAAAATGAAAGTTGTAGTGAATGCGAATATACAAATTGACAAGTGTATGTACAGGAATATTACTATATACAACAGCAGCTGTTATGTGCAAATTAGCATGTAAAATATGTTGTTAAATAAGTGTTTATGTGTATAAAAAGTGTATAGCAAGTTTTTAAACAAACAAATAAAATTTAGTAATGTTCAGCTGAATTAGCTTGTTTAAATTCAGCCCATATAAATTGTTTGCAACTATTTACCTTAAAACAAATTGAGTAAATCCAATGAAACATTTTTTTCAGTGTTGAGAGTCAAAAAGTAATTTAATTTAATTCCCACCAAAAGATAACGTCTTAAAAATAGATTTTTTTTTTTGACCCTCTGGACCCCTCACACCCAGCACACTGCCTCTTTGAACTTTTACCTTCTGGTCGACGCTACAGAGCACTGTGCACCAGAACAGCCCGACACAGAAACAGTTTCTTCCCTCAGGCAATCCATCTCATGAACACTTGAATAATAGTAATTATGAAACAAACATCACTACTTGCTATACACTTTTTATACACATAAACACTTATTTAACAACAGACTTTACATGCCAATTTGCACATAACAGCTGCCATATAACGTTGTATATAGTAATATTCCTGTACATACACTTGTCAATTTGTATATTTGCATTCACTATTTACTTTTATTTTTAAAATATATTTATTATCAATTTTTTGCCCTGTCTCTGTAATTCTGTTGCACTGTAGAAGCTCTGTCACGAAAACAAATTCCTCGTATGTGTGAACATACCTGGCAATAAAGCTCTTTCTGATTTCTGATTCTGATTTCTGATTTTAGAATGTTTGGAATTCTGAGAATTAAGAATCATTGTGTTTACAATCGATGGAATGCACTCTAACTGTAATTAGTCTTAAAATAAAACATGCTGGAGTAAAATAGTTTGATTATTTACTGATTATAGTTTGACTGACAAAAACAACTGCGTTCACGCGAGCAAAAGAAAGCAGGAGAATACCGAATGAGAGGATGATCGTGCGCAAGGAGAGACTCACTGAGGAGGGCTACGGCAAGCCAAAAAGGTCATAATTACGCTATTGATCAATCGCGTTTACAAACAAAACGCCGCATTTAACGGCGCTAATACCATTTTAAACACCGGTAAACACGCCGCGCTGATTGCAAACGCCCCAAATAACGCGCGTAAACCTTTAAAAAAAAAACGCGCGGCTTTTAACGCGTTCGTCTTGCCACAGGACGCCGTTTAGATCCCACAAAAACGCGCGTTATCTTGTAGTATAATGAGACACGCCCGCTGATTTCCACAGCCAGTAAGCTTGAGCTGCTCTCACCCACGCAATGACGAACAGAACCAGACCAGACTAATTCACCACTGATCGTTTTAGCGGAATTCAATTCAATTCATCTTTATTTCTATAGCGCTTTTACAATGTAGATTGTGTCAAAGCAGCTTAACATAGAAGAGTACAGTAAATTGAAACAGTGTCAGTCCAGTTTTCAGAGCTTAAGTTCAGTTTAGTTCATTCATTCATTTTCGGCTTAGTCCCTTTATTAATCTGGGGTCGCCACAGCGGAATGAACCCCCAACTTATCCAGCATATGTTTTACACAGCGGATGCCCTTCCAGCCGCAACCCATCACTGGGAAACATCCATACACACTCATTCACACACATACACTCCGGACAATTTAGCTTACCCAATTCACCTATAGCGCATGTCTTTGGACTTGTGGGGGAAACCGGAGCACCCGGAGGAAACCCACGCCAACACGGGGAGAACATGCAAACTCCACAAAGAAATGCCAACTGACCCAGTCGAGGCTCGAACCTTCTTGCTGTGAGGCGATTGTGCTACCCACTGCGCCACCGCATCGCCTGGTTTAGTTCAGTGTGGTTTAATTTTCACTGCTGAAAGTCCAAACACTGAAGAGCAAATCCATCGATGCGCAGCTCCACAGGTCCCGAACCATGCAAGCCAGTGGCGACAGCGTCGAGGAACGAACTTCACCAATTGGCGAAAGTGAAGGACAAAAACGTCGAGAGAAACCAGGCTCAGTTGGGCACGACCATTTCTCCTATGGCCAAATGTCTTGTGCAGAGAAGAAGTGACTCTGTACAGATAGCAAATATTTATGTACAAATTACCTTTTACCATAGATCGATTATGTCTTTATACTTGTAAATGTTCATTTAGATAGATGGCAGCGGAAATGTATTTTTGGACGGGCCTTGGCAAAAGTGAGCGGGCACTTTCATGTTGTCATAGCAGGTCTAGCCTTATATGCAAAAGCAACCTAACGGACGCAATACTGTAACTCTATTCTACGCCTGGGAATCTGGGATGGGCAACTTCAGTCCTGGAGGGCTAATGCACATTTTAGCTCCAGCCCATCATACACACCTGCCAGCTTTCTAGTGATCTTGAATGCATTGATTAGCTTGTTTGGGTGCGTTTGATTAGTGTTGGAGCAAAACAAAAAGCGTATATATATACAGCTATATTTTGCTTGTTTTAAAAAATTCTAATTATTTTGAATAGATGGCTAAGAAATTATTTATTTATTTGTTTATTTTTGGTGTGGCCAGAGAAAAATTAGGTAAATCCTTAGTGGTGAGCTCTGAAAAGTCAATGCTCAATGACACTATGAAAGCACATCCCATTTGCTCATGCTAATTGAGCGAGGTCATACACAACACACCAAAAAAGTGAAATGAATGAGGACTCATGCGGACATAGCTCAAAATTAAGTAATTTTAGCATGCGAAAGTCAAATGTATGCATATAAATATATATTTTCCTAACAACAAAATTGTGGCTAGTGAAAATAGCCAGTGGCTAATAATGTTGAAAAACTACTAGCCACAGTGGCTGGTGATCAAAAAAGTAAATATCAAGCCCTGTATATAAGCATAAATGAATGAAACTGGCAGTAGACTCCTTTTAATGCTGTATACTGTCTGTTTAATGCAATCTCATGGCAATTCATAACTTTTTGATTTAGTGGCTAATTTGTATGGATTTGTGTGATCTTATTCATACATTTTAAAACGTTTTACTCTTCTTTTTTACAAACTAGCCAGTTTTCTGACAATATGTAAAATAGTATATAAATAATTCTTCGTGAGATCGGCTGGTCTGTCTCACAATTATGTAAATGAGACAGATAATCAATCATTTTATGCTTTTTTTAAACAGCTTCTGTCCTCAAACGCTGGAAACTAAACTGGTGTGACCTGTGGATCGATGGAAGTTTCGTTTTCTACAAAAGTGAATCCAGAAGAGACTACGAGACCAAAGTGAATCTGAAGAGCAGCTGTGTGAATGTGAAGTCTGGACTGGAGTGTGCAGGTAAAGATCGAACGTATTCATGCTAATAAACACTTGAATTTAATGCTGTTTTACCTCGCAGTGTGTTTGTGGGCAGGTGTAGGTCCACCTGAGAGTCACCCGAGGGAGAATCTGCTGGTAGTTTATCTGAGAGACACCACTATGCTGAGCCTGTGTGCCAACAGTGAAGACGAGGCACTGTAAGTCTGAACTCTGACATGTTTAATTAACCCCTCCCACAATTCAAGAAGCCCTGCCCACTTTTTGTATGATTTATTTATGTTTGGTCACTTTTTAGGGCCTGGAAACTCACACTCATGGAGGCGAAGAGAAATCCTGTGAGTGTTTTTTTGTTGTTGTTGTGCAGGATATTTCTTTTATATTTGTCATAATAGATTTTACATTCTCACTCATATTTTCATTTCTCTGCACCGTCGCAGGTTTTCACATACAATCCCTATGATGATACTTACCAGACCGTTCCGATTGACAGTCATAATGCAGTTTACATCATGCCAGGTACAGGCTGTGGAGGTAATTAATTGTAAAACATTGCTCATTCTGATGAAAAGAAAAAGAAGAGTTTTTACACTTATTATACAGTTAAAGTCAGAATTATTAGCCCTCCTGAATTATTAACCCCCCTGTCAATTTTCCCCCCAACTTCTGTTTAACAGAAAGAAGTTTTTTTCAACACATTTCTGAGCATAATTGTTTTAAGAACTCATTTCTAATAACTGATTTCTTTTATCTTTGCCATGATGACAGTACATAATATTTTACTAGATACTAGTATTGAGCTTAAAGTGTCCTTTGAAGGATTAACTAGGTTAACTAGGCAAATTAGGGTAATTAGGCAAGTCATTGTATAACAATGAAATAAAATAAAAATAAGAAAATAAAGAAAAAATATTATCATAAAAATACTGTGAAAAATGTCTTGCTCTGTTAAACATTATTTGGTAAATGCTTGAAAAAGAAAAACAATTTCATATAAGGGCGAAGAATTGTGACTTCAACCGTATACAGCAGTGGAAATAAGTGTTCAACACGTCATTTTTCTCAGAAAACATATTTCTAAAGGTGCTGTTGACTTGGAATTTTCACCATATGTTGATAACAACCAAATAAATAAATACATAAAAAGAAAACAATATAGTTTACAAATGAAGTTATGTGTAATAAAATTAAATGACATAGGGAAAAGTATTGAACACATGAAGAAAGGGAGGTGTAGAAAGGCAGTGAAAGCCCAGACAGCAGCTGAAATCTCTCAGTAGTTCTTCAGCAACCCTCTGCCCTTCGTCAAACGTAAATTAATATTTGCTGTTTCAGTCCAACATCTACATTAGCAGGATGATGATGAAACCAGAGCGGACATTTCAACAAGACAATGATCCAAAACACAGCCAAGGAAACTCTCAAATGATTTCAGAGAAAGAAAATCAACCTGTAGAATTGCCCAGGCAATCCCCTGACTTGAATCCAATAGAAAATACAAAATTAAGATCAGATTTGATAGACGAGAGCCACAGAACCATCAAGATTTTTACACTCTGTTGAAGTCTGTGAAAAACTCACACCTGAGGAATGCATGTGACTTCATTCTCCATATGAGAGGCGTCTTTAAACTGCCATCACCAAAAAAGCCTTTTATATAAAGTATTAAATATGTTCAGTACTTTCTCCTCCTGTCATTCCATTGTTTTTAAACATAACAATTTTTTTATATTTTTTTGTTTTGTTTTATTTTTATGTTTGTTTTGTTTGGGTTTTTACCAAAATCTGGTTCAATTCCATGTCAACAGCTCCTTTAGAAATATTATTCCCAGGAAAAAACATGACGTGTTTTTTGTATGGTCTCAGGCTTTATCATTCCCAAAAAATTAAAAAATCTGAATTAAAAAGTGTCTTAAATATTGCTTAATAATTTTAGATGTTTGTAATTGTTTTTTTTTACTATTTGTAAATTTTATTTGATTTTTAAAGTACACTGTTAAAATACTAATTTATAAATATAGCTCACATTTCGTGTTTTACATGTCTTTCTACTTAATAATGTAACATTTAGTTTTGTTATTTGCTGTTTCTTTTTCATTTATTTGTGAATCTATAGATTATACATACATGTACACTTGTATACATGTAAATTGAGAGTAAATCCTACATATTTTTCTTTTGTGTACATTTTCACATTCTCAAAATCAGACATAATTAGCTTTAGAAATTGTGTTAAATCTTTAACATTTCTTTCTTTCTTCCGTTTATTTATTTATTCTTTTCTTTCTTAATTCTTTGTTCAACTTCCTGCTAATATTTTCTAACTAAATCATATTATATGTTATATATATATACCTTAAATCAGTGTTTCCCAACCGTGTTCCTGAAGGCACTTTCTCTCCCTAATCAAACACACCTGAATCAACTCATCAGAACATTAGAAGAGACTCCAAAACCTGAAGTTAATGGGTCAGATAAGGGAGACATCCAAAATATGTACTGTTGGTGTGCCTCCAGGAACAGGATTGGGAAACACTGCCTTAAATACATTTTATTAAAGTTATTTTAGCCTTTTAAGTTGAAAATTGAACACAAACTGATTATTATTTGTAATTATTTTGGACAATTACTGGCAAATTCCGAGTAAAGTCTTAATCCACTGAGGACGTACTGTACCTCTTAAATGAATGTGTGTCTCTACAGGGACTCAGCATGTGTGGTTGCACAGAGCCTCTTATGAGGACAGTTTTGGAGAGCAGATTGCGCTGGGTCTCCTGGCAGGAATGGCTGCCGGTGCCGCGATGCGTTCACTTCTGTGGATGCCCTTCTGGTTCTGCTGAGGAGCCGTCAAACCACAGGGTCAGAAAACAGACATCCGAAAAAGCTCAGCGATAGCAAATGATCCTTTTCCTGCATATAAATATGTATATATGAGAATAGCCGAAGCTGTTTTAAACTCAGTGGGCTTTGGAAATATCGGCATGTGTGTTTTTTGCTGCTTTATTTCATTGTTTACAAAGTCCAATTTTAGCTGCTCGGGTTTATTGACACAGTTAAGATAATTGGTGAAATATCAAGAGATCTTTCTGTAACATGTATAGAAAATAATTGCACATAACAATGATTGTATTTTCTTGCTGCTATGATTCTGTATACTGTGAGAGCCTGTTTCTGTCACAGAAAAAAAGAAAATTGTGACCTTTGCCACACAATTTACAATTTTGTCATTATTCTGAATTTCTGTCTTACAATTCTACATATTTTTCATGCAATACCGAATTTGCAGAGTTTATATCACAATTTATTTTTTAATCTTCAGAACAATGTCAGAAATGCAAGAAATAAAGACAGAATTGTAAGATATTAACTCAGAATTGTGAGAAAAACAAGAGGAAATTGTCATTCATTCATTCAATTTCTTTTTTCGGCTTAGTCCCTTTATTAATCTGGGGTCGCCACAGCGGAATGAACCGCCTAAATATAAATATATATATTTAAAATAAATATAGTTTAATTTAATATAATTTAAAATGGAAATTTAAAATACAAATTCAAATGTCGGCTTGGTATTTTGGGATATACACAAAATCTAAAGAAAAAACAAGTCAGAACTGCAAGATATAAACTCAGAATTTAGTTTATATCACACAATTTTTGCTGTTCCTCTGAATATTTTTATATCCTGAGTTTATATATGGACGTAAATTCAAAACTGTGAGATATCAGAACTTGGAGAAAAAGAAAAAGTGAAAATTTCCTTTTTTATTTTTCATTCTGTGTCTGAAAAGGCCTTCGGTAATGCTTTGTTTATATTGTATATGTAGAGCTTTGCTTCGATGACTTTCTTATTGGAAGATAAAAGTTCTCCTATTTTTATTTGTTCATTGCTCTTTTATTTGTCAAACTATATCTGATTACCTGGATTTATTATGTTGTACAGCATGAGGTTTGAGAGCATAAGTCAGACCGTTGATTGCTCTTAAACCCTCCTAATGATGCTGAAGTTGCTGTCAAAAGCCAAATATATTTTCATCAAGCAAATTAAGGTTTGTGAAATGCATTTGAAACGGCCACTATGAATCCAGATCTACATTTGCATGTGATATTTCAAAATATAAATTCTACATTTTTTGTGAGAAATAAAAAAGCTGCTGCTACATACAGAAGCATTAGAGATGGCATTTTATTTTCTGTTTGCAAAGAACCTGCATAGATGCAAACACAAACGTTTTTACTATTTTTTTCCTGCTTCGGACATTCCTGATTGTGGATGAAGTACTCAAATCCAGTAATCTTAGGAAAAAGTTCACACAAAAATGAAAATTCTGTCATCATTTACACACTCTTCACTTGATACAAACCACTTTGAGTTGTTTTTGTTTGTTCTGTTGAACACAAAAGAATATATTTTTCCAGCTTTCCCTTAAAATATCTACTTTTTTATGTTGAACAGGACAGAAAAATCTAACTGGTTAGCAACTAGTAAATGGCAAGTAAATGATAAGTATTTGTTTTGTTGGGTATATATACCCTATATACCCTAATTATATATAATACCCTATTATGTAATAATCATATTAAGGTTATTATTATACTAGATTAACAACGTTATCTTAAAACCTTTATTTTACTACCAACACACTATTATTCACCAATATAATCACTACAGATGATTAAAAAGAATTATTCATTCATTCATTCATTTTCTTTTCGGCTTAGTCCCTTTATTAATCTGGGGTCACCACAGCGGAATGAACCGCCAACTTATCCAGCATATGTTTTACGCAGCGGATGCCCTTCCAGCTGCAACCCATCACTGGGAAATAAAAAGAATTAAATGAACAAAAAAATAAAATACCATAGCCTAGAACAAAAATAAAATAAATTGAAAACAAAATGTTCGTTGAAAAATATAAACATGATAAAAACAGACCTCACAATGTAGGTTTTTAGAAGAACTCAGTGTAAACCTATACTGTCCTGTTGGTTAGTTTTGAACTATGGCTGCTGCTGGTTTTTCATATGCGAAATGACCAGCAAATAACCAGTTTAAATCAGCATCCATTGTTCAAAACCAACATAACCAGCACATGTTATGTTTTTTTTTTTCAGCAGGGTAGTTTTAAAGGCTAATCGGTGTGACAATGGTGGGAGAAACGTCGATTTGTTATTTTGAAGTTACGTTTAGATTTTAAAACAATCCTCTCCCGTTCAAACTGTAACATAAATACGAACAAGTCCACATTAAAGTATTTCATACGGCACAATTTGACATTTTAAAGCAGTTACCTCAATCTCTCAAGCGTCCTCTCCTCTTCATCTCGAATCAGATAAGGGAATTAATTCAGTGAATCGTTCATTTAAGACTCGCTTTGTTCGGTTCTTTGGAATCAGCGGGTTGTTAACCCACGAGCAGATTCAGTTGGACCGTTCACTGCAAGTTCCGAACAAATTTGATTAAAGTAAGTTTCCAAAATCTTACAATAGTACAATAACGTGGTAAAGTTATTTGATCTATCTATCTAGACAAATTTTCAGATGTTTTTATGTTGTGTATTGAAGAGTACTATTACAAAAAAAGAAATAGTTTGGTAATTTTTGGAAATCATGTTTTTACCTGAAATTTGCAAATGAACTCTGAACATACGTATATATATATATATATATATTTTTTTTCAGACATTGTGTTGTGTATTGAAGAGTACTACTACAACATGCATTGTGACAAATACTAAAAAATCAGTTTTTGCAAATTAACTTCATATATATATATATATATATATATATATATATATAAAGACACAAAAAACACAATATGTAAATAATTTATCAAGCAAAAAACAAACAAACAAAAACAATATTGCTAAATACAAGTTTTTATTATGATTTCTCAAGATGGTGTTCAATTTTAGCAGTGCAAATAATGAGCAATGGACGTCAAGCAGCGCTGCCAGAACAAGTTAAAATCATTTTGAAATGTACAAGACCGCATCAAGAAAACAACCAAAAACACACAAAATGCACTAGATCTTAAAAGTGTGTGGGGGGGCAACTTATCATTGTACATTTAAAAACAAACATGGCAGCTGCTTTGGGCCAGAAAATCTAAACGTCTCTATGAGTTATGAAAAAAACCAAACAGTGTTTAAAAACAAAACAAAAGACCTCACAAATAAATATTAGGGTTCATGGTTGATTCGACAAATCAAAAAGAAAACAAACCATAACTAGTGTGTCATTATTACAATAAATCAACTTTACAATGCTAATAAAAAAACAAAACAAATGGAAGCCCAATAAATCAAACCATTAAAGGCAATGCCTGCATATCATCAGTTAAATCGAATCTGATACTTCCCTTAATATACATATTTCTTTACAAAAACGGTATTTCTCTGTGGCTAAGTTATCAACTCTCTAATGCTCAGAAACAAATAAAACAGCATCTAAGAAAAAAAAAAAATGCAATGCTTGAGTAGCGACTGAGCTAAAAGCAGCACTTATTCCTCCCAAATGGTTTGTTTTTTACACTTTCCTTTCTTCCCTCTGAAGAAGAAACATCAACAGCGTTAAAGATGTAACGCCAAGTGATGAAATCTAAACTTGAATATTCTCAAAAAAACACTCTGTAAACATTTCGTCCATCTCCTCACCCTGAATTCAGAGCGACGTTCAGCTCCGAGTCCTCGCACATTCAGATCCGGATATATTCTTCTCATATGTATTTTCATTTATTTATCAAATTGTTCCAACTCATGCCATAATTACAGTAATATAAGAATTAACTCACATAAAAGGAAACATGGGCAAAAACAACACTTTATAAAGTGTTTTTGAGTGAAAAAAACAAAACAAAAAAAACACCACAAAAGGTGTACAAGTAACGGAAATGATTAATAGAAAAGCTACGGCAAACACATTCAATGTTGTGCTTTCGGATTTAAAGTCATCTGATTGGGTCAGCAGTAACCACGGTAACGAGGGTGATTGGCAGGTAGTGTCGTGCTCCCTCCGGGTGGAGCTTCTGCAGATTATCCAGAGAGATGCTGCGGGTGTGAATAAAGAGCGTCTGAAAGAGCGACAGTAAGAGACACGGCACAGAAACAGCGGCTGAAGCCTCAGCATGAACAACCGCCTTCGCTGACCGGCTGCTCTGGCGGCTTTTCCAATTTTATGTCGATCACTGGGGGAAAAAAATAAATTAAGGAAAACTGATATGGTTTCGTTTGGATTTACATTGCAAAATGTATGAGTGAAAGACACTATAGGTCCTAATTTTTTACTACAAATTTAATGTAATGTTTCAAATAAGATATAGAAATATCGAAGAAGATCGAAATATGGGTGAAAATGTTCTATTGTCATTCATTGTATATTGTTATTCAGACAGACAGACAGACAGATAAATAGATGGATATTTATGGTCATATAACTGTCACAACACCAAACTGCAAGCGATTATATCTCATTTAAATACGTAAATGCATGCATATATTTGTGAAGGATACTGTCCTCTCTGCTCTTGTCTTGTGTGCTCTCCATACCAGGAAGGGCTGCTGCTACACGGCGGAAAAGCTAGAGGTGACAAAAACAAGCCAATATTATTAAAAACTGTGGGCTTGAGATGGACTGCATTCATAAAAAAAATAAAAAAACACTTCTGAAGACACTGATTTTCAATCTTTAAAACGTTTATAATATATATATATATATATATATATATATATATATATATATATATAGCTAATTAAAACTTCCTTTAGTGCACAGACATAACTAACAGTCTTGAAAGAGTTTTTTTGTGTTTTTGACAACCTTGTGTTTATTTAGTAGCTGAAAGCCATTTATCAGGAGTTTGAACTGACAAGGCTTTAAAACAAAAAAAGGAGGAGGGGAGATACAGCTCATTTGCATTTAAAGAGATCCACACTTGCAGTATAATAAATGACCTGTGGTGTTTTTGCCTGAAATAATACCATATTATGTCATATATCACATAATATGAGAAGAGCATAATATGACCATTTTAAAGCACATTTTTAATTAACATTTAATCCTATTAAAGGGTTTTGTTGCACTCACCTGCTTGACGTTGTATCCGGCTTTAGCACTAGTTTCAATAAACATTACATTCAGTTCTTTGGCTTTTCTTTCTCCTTCCTCGATAGACACTTGCCTGAAATGATCCCAAGACATGACATTTGTTACTGTCTGCCAATAACTTTATTTTATAACCATTTTGAGCAGATTGACAAAGCATTTGTTTTTAGTGTCAATTCAAAAAATTAATCTGTGAACAATTATTTTGTTAATTTAATGCTTTTAAATTAGTACTTTAATATATGATCCTATATCTATGAGATAAAACAGCATCATTTTAGTTAAATGAATGTACTGTCCAAAAACTAAATACAAATAATAATAAAAAAAATTGATTTTGTTGAATTTGTTTCAACATCTCATCATTGAACATCTCAATTTAATTTTAATTAATAATTTTTCTAACCATAAAGATGTGACCACTCTTATGTTAATGAATGCAAGCATTAAAAACTCTGCAATAACCATAGCCTGAAGTCTATGAGCAAAACTCTTAAATAGGAGAATGTGACTATTTTAACAAACCTTTTATCTGCAAGATCTGTTTTGTTTCCCACTAGCATAATGATGACATCACTTCCCCTTTCCGTTCGGACGTCATCGATCCATTTGGTGGTCTGCTGGAATGAGTTGACATCTGTCGGGGATTTCAGAGAAACTGGGTTAATTATGAAGGTGAACCTCAGGGATCTGTGGGGGAATCCCAGGATCATGGACATGAAGGTAACTCACAGAAGAAAAAAACAGAAGGATAAAATAAGAGGAAAGAAAGAAGGAGTTTCTAAAGCTTGAAGTGCCTCCATGGCCATTAATGCATCACAGGAACTTCAGAAAAAGAGTTTAACTTAAAAGAATTAAGAAAATCATCTCTACAGTAGTGGCCAAATATGAAAACTGGAAAAAAAACAAAACAAAACTATTTGGCAAGCTCTGGATGAATGTTGCAAATAGTTTAATTTTGTTCAGCCTGTATGTTTTGTTTTGTTTTTACTTCAAAGTGCCAGTAGTCATTTGATAAGTAGCCATTTTTGTGTGTGGATTTATACCTATTTGCATTTTGTGAATAATCAAGGACCATGGTTTCAACTAAAAATCAGTAAGTTCTAATAAAAAATAAAAAAAAATCACAATCTTTGATGGCCTAAGTGTGAGTGAATTTACTGCAAATGTTCATTTTTGGTGAACCATCCGTTTACACTAATATCTTAAAAAAGATTTTCCATTTTTTCTTTTCCCAATATAAGATTTTGATGGTTTAATTAAACTTCTAGTGCTCTGAATACCCTCTTTGGCATTGCTTTTGGTCTCAACTGTACATTTTAAAATTGTAAAGAACAATTTCCATTTAGAACTGAATTATATCAACTAATTTTGTGAACCCATAACAGAAAACATACAATTTAATTTTTCAAGCAAATATAAAAATCACCTAAAATAAACAAAGTTCTTGTTAATAGTGTACATTTTAATCACAACTGCAAAAAAAATGGACTGCTCTTTAATATTTCTATTATAAAAATCCCACTGTGTTTAGCTTGTTTTTTAAATTAAAAATGTTTAATTTCTTATTAAAAATGGCTATTATGTTCCTTTTAATTGGTTAATGATGATCTGTTAACATTTAAACTCAAACACGGAATAAAATAAAGGTATCTAGCACTCCACATTAGCACCAAACTGCAAAGCAAAAAAAGAAAAGTCCCACAAACATGAGAAGACAAAAAGGATGAAATCACAAGCAAAACAAAGAAAAACAAAGGATGTGAGACAGAAAAGGAGAGACTGCGTTGAGATGACAGACATCTTTCCTCTTCCTCAAGATCTCCCGTCGAGGATCCACACTCACTTGTGATGTCAAAGACTACAACAGCAACCGTAGAGTCCCGGATGTAGCTGGGAATCAGACTGCGGAAACGCTCCTGTCCTGCTGTGTCCCAAAGCTGCAGCCGCACCTGACCAAACATTTTAGCACCAGAGATCCAGCAGAGAGAGAGAGAGAGAGAGAGAGAGAGAGAGAGAGAGAGATGGGAGAAAGGGGAAGAGGAAGAGGTAAGAGGAGGGGAACTGGACGCACATTGAGTCTCTGATACCTACTTGTGATGTCGTAAACTACAACAGCAGCGGCTGAGTCTCGGATGTAACTGGGAATGAGGCTACGGAAACGCTCCTGTCCTGCTGTGTCCCAAAGCTGCAGCCTGATCTGTGTGAATGGAGAACAAACAAAAAAAAAGGAACCAGAATAAAAAGGAAAAAAAGGAGGAAATTAAATGTTTAAAAAGAAAAGAAGATGTATAGGAAGAAAAAATGGAATGAGAAATAAAAAAATGCAAGAAAGAGGTGAAAACAAAATGGACTAAAAAGTATTTAAGACTGTTAAAAGGGGATAGTTCACCCGTCAACATAAATTCAGTCATTGTTTATTGCTGCGCATGTTCCTCTTTTATAACAAAATAACGAAGGAGTGGCTTCACAACAACTCCATGACTGTTCTTGAATGGCCCGGCCAGAGCCCTGACTTAAACCCAATTGAGCATCTCTGGAGAGACATAAAATTGTCTGTCCACCAATGTTTATCATCCAAACCTGACAGAACTGGAGAATCTGCAAGGAGGAATGGCAGAGGATCCCCAAATCCAGGTGTGAAAAACTTGTTGCAGCTTTCCCAAAAAGACTCATGGCTGTATTAGATCAAAAGGGTGCTTCTACTAAATACTGAGCAAAGGGTCTCGTCTGAATACTTAGGACCATGCGATATCTCAGTTTTTCTTTTTCAATAAATCTGCAAAAATGTCAACAATTCTGTGTTTTTCTGTCAATATGGGGTGCTGTGTGTACAGTAATGAGGAAAAAAATGAACAAATGATTTTAGCAAATGGCTGCAATGTAACAAAGAGTGAAAAATCTAAGTGGGTCTGAATACTTTCCGTACCCACTGTATATCAGAAGTCAAGTCCGAGGATTCTTGAGAAAAAAAGTTTGTTCTTCATTTTCATGGCAAAACACAAGAATTGAAGCAAATAATATCATATGTTTTGGGGAAAAAAAGCCATCATAAATTACTCATTTTAAGCAGTAAATATAAAAATAAAAGTACCAGCAAAATTGTGGAGGAATTTATATTAACACAGTTTGATACATAGACAAAATTATTAGCACTACTGTGAAATTTGAATTCTTTTCCAAATATTTGTGCAGTTTAAGGGAGAGAACATTTTTTTCCAAAACATTTTAAACGCACACATACATATACCTAGATATGAAAATTGTAATTATAGTAATTGATTGGTTTTATTAGGTATGGGTTTAGGTCAAATGTAAAGCATCAGTTTTTTTCTCTAAAGGTCTGATAATATTTCTTTCAAAATGCCTCTACTATTGATAAATGCTCTACTAGTACCACAGACTTGCCAACATTTTAATTGATATATGAATTATTATCATTAATTTAAAATATGACAAACACAAAACTTCGGACCACAAACATTCTGTTGAACACAAAAGAAGATATTCTAAAAAATGAAAAAAGAAAGCAGAGATTGACATCCATAGTATTTTTTGTTCTTACTATGGAAGTCAATGGTTGTTGTTTTTTTTGCTACATTCTTCACAATATCTGCTTTTGTGAAACTCAAACGGGATTGGTCAAGTGGAGGGTGAGAAAATGATGACAGAATTTTCATTTTTGGGTGAACTATACTTTTAATGCAGATCTATTCACTGCCTTTGTATAAAACAGCCATGAGCAAAAGACTTTTTTTTTTTTTTAATTCTCTTTTTTCAAGGCCCAAAAAAAAAAGTTTTTTTCATGGTTTTTCTGAAAATGCATATAGTATTAAAATAGCTCAAGGGTGATTAAAGACCGGGTGAACTATCCCTTCAAGTGTAAAGTTAGTAAAGTATTCAGATGTTAGTAGGATTAAGGTATGGGTCAGGACTGCAGATCTTCTGAATAAAAGGTATAAAAAAAAAAATATTAAAAAGAGAAATTCTTTATAAAAGGAAACAAATGTGTGAACAAATAACTAGAGGGTGAAAGAGAAAAGAGAAAGAGGCTGGGGCAATGGACACACCAGGTGGAGAAAGGCACAGGAGTTTCTCTTTGTGCACTTCATCTTTGACTTTTATAGACATATCACACTGTCAGATGTTCAAAACAACATTTAACATTCGAAGAAAACAATGAATGTAACATTAATGAGCAATTTCAAGTCATCTTTTTTTTTTCATCTTTCAGTATCAGCTTGTTTTTGACAGCAGACCTTCTCAAGTAAAACGGTGAAAACTTCTCAAGTGACTCTTGATTTATGAGTTTATCTCCCAGCCCTGGTATTTGCGATTTTCATTATTAATAGAGCTGGGCGATATGATAAAAATCTCATATCACAATAGAAATCATCTCAAATCCTGTACCATTTCTCTAAATCTAATCAATTAATAGCTTATATATAAACCACATGTAAAGGACTATTTCAAGTATATCAGAAATGTATTCGTTCATTTGTGATTATATTTCTGACTTTACTTAGAACTTCAGGGCAAATCTTTCTTTATAAATGTAGAAATATTAAATATGAATAAAATATATGACACTTTTCAAAAACTAATGATTACAGGTCCAACATAAAAGCAAAAAAAAACTAATCGCTAAATAAAATGCAGAATGTAAACTTTGTACTTTCAAGATTTTCTCACGATGCTGTTATTCATGTTTCTCTCTTGTAATATTGCACTCATATAAACTATGAAAAAGTATTACCATAAGCAATGTATTTTGTGACACCACAAAATAAAGGATAGAGCATAAAAATATGAAACAATAGGCTTTTTTTTTATCCATATGATACATATCGTAATATTGCACATCCCTAATTATTATACATTTAAATACAATGCACTGAAACAATTATTTGTTCATTTATATTTACAACTTTAACACCATTTTAGAGAGGGTGGCAGAAATCAAAGAAACTAAACATAATATAATATAATATACAAATAGTTCTTATGACTGTAAGAAAATATCAATTCCATTAAACAAATAAATTCACTTTAATTCACAAAAAAAATATCAAAACCCCCAGTCATTTCTTAATATCTCTACAGCAATAATGATTTCATGCATTTAGTATATTTAAAACAGTTAAAGCAATGTCCATTTACTATTAGAGCGAAAAATAAAATACTTACTGTTCTGTCCTCAAGATACATGGTTTTTGACAAGAAATCAATTCCTATTGTGGCCTGAAAATTAAAAGCAACAAAATAAACTTTAAAGATGAAGCATGCCACACCAAGCAACTGATCAGAAACGTATAAAGTAGAAAACAAACAACATCACTCACCTGGTAGGTGTTATCGAAACTGTCGTACATAAATCTGGTAATCAACGACGTCTTTCCCACTGCAAAAGCAAAAACTAACATTTTATCACTAAGACATTACATTAGGCTTGTGCCGGTATCAAATTTTATTGTTGCGATTAGGGCTGCACAATATATCATTTCAGCATCGATATCCCAATGTGCGCATCCACAATAGTCACATCACAAGTTATGCAGTGTTGAGTCTGAATTATAGTTGACCAGGAGCTACACAATTACATTTAATTACTGTATTTATACAGAATATATACGATTTATGCAAAAAACATAAAATGTTTTTCTTACTTTGAATTTTTGTCTTGTTTCTAGCCCAAATAATCTACAAAAATTTACATTTCAAAGCGAAAACGAGACTATTTTACTTCCCCTACTGGCAGATCATTTGGCTTATTTTAAGGAAAAACTATTAATCTGGATTTATTTTTTCTGAAGGTGAAAACAAAACAATATATTTACTTGATCAAAGAATGTTTAGATATTTGGACTAGAAACAAGACAAAGCAAAGTAAGAAAAGCATCTTTTGCATTGTGATTATTAAGGCTTCACAATATATCGTTTCAGCATCAATATCGCAATGTGCACCGCAAGTCACATCGCAGGATCTGCAATGTTGAGCAGGACTTAAAAACACACCTTATTGTGGAGTAATCGCAAAGTTTAACCATAAAGTTACCCAAACAAATGTATCATTTGCATGTGTTTTAAAGCCTGTGACTGTGTACACATTTCAAGTAACTTCAAGAAAGATTAATAAAGTATATATGCTATAAAGATGGGGCGACGCGGTGGCGCAGTGGGTAGCACGTTCGCCTCACAGCAAGAAGGTCGCTGGTTCGAGCCTCGGCTGGGTCAGTTGGCATTTCTGTGTGGAGTTTGCATGTTCTCCCCGTGTTCGCGTGGGTTTCCTCTGGGTGCTCCGGTTTCCCCCACAAGTCCAAAGACATGCGGTATAGGTGAATTGGGTAAGCTAAAAATCCGTAGTGTATGTGTGTGAATGAGTGTGTGTGAATGTTTCCCAGTGATGGGTTGCAGCTGGAAGGGCATCCGCTGCGTAAAAAACATTTGCTGGATAAGTTGGCGGTTCATCCCGCTGTGGCGACCCCAGATTAATAAAGGGACTAAGCCGAAAAGAAAATGAATGAATGAATGCTATAAAGATTATAAAGTGTTATTTATTTTACATTTAATTATTCAATTTGTGTACCTATATATATATATATATATAAAATATAATTGAATCAAAATATAAACAAGTTACAAACAAATGATAAACTATCAAAAAGGCCATGAACTGCATATTAAAAATGTTGTTGCAAATCAATAAAATAAAAAGGTCCTGACTGAAGATTAATTCTGTGCACATTCATTTCTCACACACATCAGACTGTTCTCACATGACACGTGATAGATTTATCATGAACAACACATGCATTGGTGTCTGTGTAAATATGCAAACAGTTTGCTATGTTTATTTTCCTATTCAAATTTCAGAAAAAGCCTCAAGCATTTTTTTACACGTCTAGTCTGACTGATGTTTACAAAATAATGCCACATAATCTTTGTTTATGCTTTATACTGCAGATGTACTTTTGAATGCTTGCCCAATGACTTGTGAAATTGGTGTCCGGTGAAACGCTGTGTGGGATAGATATTTCAGAAAGGGGAGCAGCTCTTATATTCAGACTTAAGCAGTATAGTAGGCAGTGTTGGTGTTTTATCACTTATGAACTCATGCATGTGCTCACAAGTTTGAAATATGAGTGTTCAGTGGTTAAACGATACATAAAATCTCAGCAAGTCACCAACAAAAGCACAGTCAAACATGAGAATATCATGTTAACACAGCAGAGACAGACAGAAATATACTGTGAAATGAATACGAAATGCAGTTTAAAAGTAGACATAAGAGTTAATAATTGTAACGTTGTAAAATCTAAAAAAGCCATTGATCCATGTATGTAGTGTCTTGTATAAATTAAGTCCAAATAATGTAAAAAATATTTTAAATATTTTATATCAATTATTAATAAACCATTTACTTTATGAATTTGTTTTTTTAAATATTTTCCTGCATTATAAAAATAGTTCTACTTATTATCAATCATTATTTATACATTTATTCATTCTTAATTATTTTAATCTATTTCCATTCGTTTATTTTAATCAGATTATTCATTTTTAATAAATTTCTCGATTATTTGTATCTTATGAATTTAAGTAATTATGTTTTAAATATTATAATTCATAAATTTATACATTGCATTTATTTTTTTATTTTATATTCAATTTAATAATATCATTTTATATTCATCTTAATAAAATGCTTCATCATTAATTAAAATAAATAAATTATTAATTATTTAAACATTATTTGTCATTTATTTAAACTTTTTTTTTGCTTTACCAGGACCCCAATTTAAAAACCCTGTCCCAAAACAAACCTGTTGATATCAATTGCTATCAGAAGACATTAGCCATCATAACTAACTTAAATACAACTTCAAATGTAAATCAAAAGTAGTTGTTTTGCCATGTTTTACTCTACCTGTGAGCATACTTTTAAAAGACATAGCCAGATATGTACACATATTCCAGCACACTCAGAGACATTTAAATATTTCAGATATGAAGTACACTGAGGGGCCTCACGGTGGCGCAGTGGGTAGCACAATTGCCTCACAGCAAGAAGGTTGCTGGTTCGAGCCTCGGCTGGGTCAGTTGGCATTTCTGTGTAGAGTTTGCATGTTCTCCCTGTGTTGGCGTGGGTTTCCTCCGGGTGCTCCGGTTTCCCCCACAAGTCCAAAGACATGTGGTACAGGTGAATTGGGTAAGCTAAATTGTCCGTAGTGTATGTGTGTGAGTAAGTTGGTGGTTCATTCCGCTGTGCGACCCCAGATTAATAAAGGGACTAAGCCGAAAAGAAAATGAATGAATGAATGAAAGTACACACCATACTACTGAATATTCATTCATTCATTTTCTTTTCGGCTTAGTCCCTTTAATAATCAGGGGTCGCCACAGCGGAATGAACTGCCAAATTATCCAGCATGTTTTACGCAGCGGATGCCCTTCCAGCTGCAACCAATCACTGGGAAAAACCCATACACACTCATTCACACACATACACTACCAATTTAGTTTATTCAATTCACCTATAGCGCATGTCTTTGGACAGTGGGGGAAAACGAATCACCCGAAGGAAACCCACGCAAACACGGGGAGAACATGCAAACTCCACACAGAAACGCCAACTGACCCAGCCGAGGCTCGAACCAGCGACCTTCTTGCTGTGAGGCGAACGTGCTACCCACTGCGCCATCGTGCAGACTATTACTGAATATTGTACATTATTATTTCCGTCGGTCGGTAGGTAGGTTGGTAGGTAGATAGATAGATAGATAGATAGATAGATAGATAGATAGATAGATAG
>CAIGQV010018202.1:5963423-5974873 GCA_903798115.1 Danio jaintianensis
GAAGTGGATGAGAGCAGGCATAATTTAGTTTGGGTATTATGTGTAGTTTTTATTTACACTGCATTGTTTTCAACAGACACGAAGAAGCTTTAAACTCGGAATGAAATCAACATTTGATTTTTATATTTATATTTATATATTTATATATATATATATATGCTTGTTATATGATGAATCAATTCGTTTCGTAGTGATTTTAACGACTTTTTTTGCTTTACACTACATTACCCAGAATTCAAGTCTCCGTTTCCATAGCAACATCCTCTGACAACAATAAACTAACAGGTGAACGTTTATGTTCATTCGTAGTGAGTTTTTGTCTCTTGATGCAGTTAATGTGTAAAGATAGGCTTAAATAAACACGCGATGGGCAGAGACTATTACGCTATTTTGGAAATAAACCGCAACGCCATTGATGCTGACATAAAGAAGGCGTAAGTTACGTTTGTTTGATTTCTAAGTATTTCTTTGACTATATGTATAACGTTATACTCAAAGTAAATGGCAGGGGTTTTCTTCAATAGAAGACTCATTTTCTAATAATAAGTTGTTATATTTTGGCCTCAGGTACCGGCGGCTCGCGCTGAAGCATCACCCGCGCAGCAACAGCCACGCGCGCGCCGCCGAGCGCTTCAATCTGCTGTCGGAGGCGTTTGACGTGCTGAGCGACCGTATGTTCACAAGAAGACAGTGACAGAGCACAATTTACACAAAACACACAAGCAACCCACAACTGCTCTAGAATATGCTTACTAAAACGTTTTTATTACAACGGAACGGATTTATCTATGCGTCTTAGCTAACCTTATTTAGGTTCCCAAAAAGTTCTGAGGCCAAAACGCTGTGTGTACATATTTGGTTGGCGACAAAATCTGCATGCAAAGTTATGGAAAGCTTTATGCTCTAAAAAAGAGCGTACAGTATAAATGCTTCTCAATATAACCAAAATGGAACTATACATGAATGTTTGGGGAACATTTGGTGGCACAGTATTTGTAACATTTAGACCTAAATATTCATTCATTCATTCATTTTCCTTTATAGTCCCTATAGTAGTTTATTAGTCCCTTTATTCGTCAGGGGTCGCCACAGCAGAATGAACCGCCAACTTATCCAGCATATGTTTTACACAGCGGATGCCCTTTCAGCCGCAACCCAGTACTGGGAAACATCCATACACACTCATTCACACACATACACTACGCCCAATTTAGTTTATTCAATTCACCTATAGCACATGTCTTTGGACTGTGGGGGAAACCGGAGCACCCGGAGGAAACCCACGCCAACACGGGGAGAACATGCAAACTCCACACAGAAATGCCAACTGACCCAGCTGGGACTTGAACCAGCGACCTGGTTCACCTGTGAGGCGACAGCGCTAACCACTGAGCCACTGTGTCGCCCCTGACCTAAATATTATTAACTTTATTTTAGTACCTTTCATATACATGTACCCGCCACTTTTTTCACACCTTGCTACCAGGTTGGGCCACCTTTGACATTATCCTGCTCGAAGTAGACTCACAAAACTGGTAACATTTGCATTAACGCATTTAGCAGATGCTTTTATCCAAAGCGACTTATACCCATGAACACACAACTGGAGCAGTGGGTTGCCTGGGGAGCAGTTGGGGGTTTGGTGCCTTGCTCAAGGGAATCATCTCAGCCGTGGTATTGAGGTGGATATTTATTCACTCTTCCAACCAACAATCCTGCTGTTGCCGGGACTTGAACCAGCGACCTTTATATCCCAAGTCCAACTCTATTTAGGCTACGGTTGCCCCTGGTAACCTTGGTCACAAAGCATTGGACAACTAACCTAACCCTAACTATAACAGAATTTCTGTTATTAATTACTCACCCTCATGTCGTTTCAATCCTTTGAGACCTTCTTTCATCTTCTGAACACAAATGAAGATATTGTAAAGAAAATCTGAGAGCTTCCTCATCCTCCAATACAGCAATGGTCCCAAGATGTTCAGATAGGTCCCAAAAACATTGTCATTACACTCCATGTGATTTTAGTGGTTCAACTGTGATCATACAAAGCTCCAAAAATACTTTTGCGTGCCAAAAAAATGTCTTTCCTGTCAGATTAGGGTTCACATTTACTATGCTGCTGACTCTAATGGCAATATGTTGTATTACCTGTAGTATATGAGCACCTTGACCTGTTGCAGAAAAGAAGACAAAGGCAAACAAAGTAATTTTTACAGTTTTTTGGTGCCCAATAATGAAAAATTATTACAGTTGAACCACTGAAGTTGCAAGAAATGTTTTGACAATGTTTTTGGTTCCTTTTCTGGACATCTCCGGACTATGCTGTCTATGGAGGATGAGGGATTACAACAACATAAATGTGAGTGATTAATAACAGAATTTTTATTTTTGGTGAACTAACCCTTTAAATGATGTTCAGTTGGTTCTAAGGCGCTCAGAGTTTCTCAAGAATTTATCATCATCCAGTTTGGGTTTGCAATCTTTAACCCACAATAAAATCTGCTACAGTAGCCCTGTAGCGTAAGTTACTAAGCCAACAAAACCCAATCAAAGCCAACCCACCTTCTTGAACCCGAAAAAAGTTTGCTTAAACTAAGCTCAAACCTATCTGGATAAAAACCCAAACCGGCTTTGTGCAACTGTCCTTAGGAGTTCATCTTGAGCATGTTTATATGCCCAAACAATCCCAAAAATGGCTAAAAATATTTGCATAAATGAGCAGTACAGGTGTTCCTAATAAAGTGGCAGTAAGTGTAAACTTGGGTCAAATTAGCATGGTATATAATTTTTCCACAGTTAACTTTGGTGTTAACTGGTTGTTCATGATGTTTCTGTTTCTCGTCCAACGCAGCACGTAAAAAAGCCACTTTTGATAAGTTTGGAGAGGAAGGTTTGAAAGGAGGAATCCCATCTGAGCTGGGAGTGAATGGCGCCTGGTCATCAGGATATGTCTACCATGGAAATGCAGATGAAACATTTCAACAGTTTTTCGGAGGAGATAATCCTTTTGCAGGTTATTTTATGGCATGAAAACACCCCCAAACGACTGATTTTCTCTGTTGTGTGAACTAGTTCAAAGGTCTAGTGTGTTCTGATTAGTTTTATCCACCGATTTCCATAGATTTCTTCACCGGTGATGGCAGTGAGGTCAACACGGCTTTTGAGAGCTTGCGTGGACGGAAAGAAAAGCTTCAGGATCCACCAATAGAGAGAGATCTTCATCTCGCATTGGAGGACCTGTATTATGGATGCACAAAAAAAATTAAGATATCCCGTAGGGTGCGTTCTGTTCACAGTGGCACAAATAAAACCATATATGGATGATATATTCAGTTCACTTGGGTTTTTGATACAGGTCATGAATGAAGACGGACACACGTCCAGCATCAGGGACAAAATTTTAACCTTCATTGTAAAAGCAGGATGGAACGAAGGGACACGGATCACGTTTCCTAAAGAGGGAGACCAGGCATGACTAAACACATGATCACTTTTTTATTTTGCTCTATGTTTGTATCTTAATCCCAGCCATCACAGTACTAAATGTATTTTTCTTAACAGGGACCAAACAACATCCCAGCAGATATTGTTTTTGTCATACGCCAAAAGAATCACCCACGCTTTGTCCGCCAAAATGACGATCTGTACTATACCGAACATATCTCACTTGAGAAGGTGAGAAACGTACTTGTTTTCATTTCAGGCAAGCATAAATGTAACTAACATAGCATTTCAGAACATTTCAATGTACAGTTTAAGGCAAAATCATTAGCCCTCCTGTGAAATTTGATGATTAACAGAGCAAGAACATTTGACAGTATTTTCTATTATATTTTTTTCTTCTGAAGAAAGTCATATTTATTTTAGTTAAGCTTTAATAAAATATTTTTTCAAATAGTTTTTAGGGTCAATATTGTTAGCCCCCTTTTGATTGCCTGCAGAACAAAGCACTGTTGTCCAATGACTTGTCTAATTAACTTAGTCAAGCCTTTAAATAGCACTTTTAGCTGAATACTAGTGTCTTACGAAATAACTAGTTAAATATTGTATATATTTAACTTTAAATATATGTACTGTCATGGTAAAGACAAAAGAAATTTGTTGTTAGAAATTAGCTATTAAAAAAACATTAAACAGCTTTTATTAGGAAATATATTAGGAAAAAGTATAAAAATTTCACAATAGGGCTAAATAATTTTGTCTTCAACTCTACATTCAGACGCTTTTTTTTTGTCTAATTTATGTACTGAAATTTATGGAAACTTATTTTTTAAATACATATATTACATTTGATTCTAATATTTTTGTGGTAAATCTACAGGCTTTGACTGGATTCTCAGTAGAAGTTGAAACACTAGATGGCAGGCTTCTCAACATCCCCATTAATGACATTGTGCAGTGAGTAATCCATTTCCTAAATCTCTTTCAATTGCCCCTTACTATGTTTTGTTTTACATATTACCTTTCACATACTCTGTAATATAGCAGTTTGTGAATGTAAAAGTTACGAAAAGTTTAAAGAGTAGTCTATAAATTTAGCCCTGTAATGAGTAGTATAAATCCAGCCTTACTTAATTTTAAACCTAAACAGGTTTGTAACAAAACTGCAGCATGATAGTCAGTAGTCTTCATTTGTTGCCTTGTGAACAACGTCTTCTTTGACTCTCAAACACTGTAGTCGCACTCGCAGTGGAGACTTGAAGAGTTTGGATCATCTTGTTTTTTTTCTGCACTGTGAAAGAAAGTCCACTTTGCATGTGCTTCTAAAGGATGAGGACTTGTACAGTAATCAATACTGTAAAACTGACTGTGCTAAGGAAAAGCTCAAATACAGATCTGATCATGTTGGGTTTTTAACATGTGTTATATGCTGTAGACAAATCACAACCCACCAAGCATTTTTATGTTTAACAGACATCAAATAGACGTTTTGGCTAAAACAAGGCTAAATTTGGGCTCTCAGCTTCTAACAATAGTCCAAAAATACTCCAGCACCCCATTAACCGATATAAGAATAATTTGTATTGCTGTTATTATTAATATTATTATTATTATTATAGGATATATTTTAAAAAGCATGCCACTGAAAGCCAAGTAATACATTTCTTGTTTGACTGGACTGGGTTAATCATGCATATTATCTCAAATTACACTCAACATGCATAGCAAACCATGTGCATTATTTTCCAAAGTGGTTCTGTCCCCTTTTCAAAGTCACTCAAACAGGTCGAGCATGTGGAAGGTTTCAAATGCAAAGTTTAAACAGGCTATATATTCAAACACTGTCACGCACATATCAGGATTTTTAAAGAACACATGCCGTGCACTCTGGACCATCCACACTGTATATTTTGTGATAGATGTCCAAAAAACTGAATTCTTTATGTTACGATTCTAATTGGTTTATCACAAGTTACAATTAAAACACCAGCAAGAGAACAAGTATGACCCTTCTGTAAATTTATTTGGGGGGGTCAATAATTTTCACAATCATTCTGGATCCTTCTCTCTCTCTCTATGTCAAAATGTACAATAATATTCTAAAATGTGAGATATTTGTAACTTTTTGGAAAGTTTGTATGAAAGTTGGGGAAAAAATAGTATGATCCTTCTCAGACTAGCAGTTTTTTCCATAGTAAAACTGGATTTAGACACATCCTAAGTGCACCAGAGCTACAGTATGCACTTTAGACCATGTGCTTGGATCATTAAAATATAGTGGTCCAAGTCTGCAGACAATGCAGTACTTGCAAGTACTTGCAAGTTTAGTCTTGTCTTTCCTGATTCATTGGTATAAATTCACAAAAACCCCCCATGACCACCTGAAAATCTCCCCTTTCAATAAACTTTTATCCAGCACCCCAATCCTCTTTGAACACCCCCATTGAGAAACTAGTCTATTATTAGGACTATTGTCAGATATCTATTAGATTTTAACCGACAGTCTAAATTTAGACTTGTTTTAGCCAAGATATCTACTCTTTAGACATCTATTAATCACAAAAAATGCTTGCTGGGAACAGTCTGGGCCATCTGAGGAACCAGAGAAAAATACATAATATATAGGAGGCGTTTATATTGATCAAACCATTTCAGATAATGAGAAAATTACGTTGTTGTTGTTTTTTCTTTTTTACTTTGGATGGATACCTATTATAGGAGACTTTAAAATAGCACAATAGGGGCACTTTAACATGCACAGGTGAGTAAGTGCAAGTATGGATCCTTTTCACATTTCCGGGTGTCTCAGTAGTGGAAGTCATCATTCATTTTCTTTTCGGCTTAGTCCCTTTATTCATCAGGGGTCGAATGAACCGCCAACTTATCCAGCATATGTTTTACGCAGCGGATGCCTTTCCAGCCGCAACCCATCACTGGGAAACACCCATACACTCTTGCATTCACACACATACACTACGGCCAATTTAGCTTATTCAATTCACCTATACCGCATGTCTTTGACTGTGGGGGAAACCGGAGCACCCGGAGGAAACCCACACGAACACGGGGAGAACATGCAAACTCCACACAGAAATGCCAACTGACCCAGCAGGGGCTCGAACCAGCGACCTTCTTGCTGTGAGGCGATCGTGCTTCCCACTGCACCACGTGACGCCCTGGAAGTCATCATAGTTGGGTAAATTTATAGTGCAGTGAATGAGAGAGTACAACAAATAATTTATTTACAATCCCATTTGCTGAAATAATAAAAGAAAAACGCTACGATGGGGTTATCAAGACTTTCAGAAAGAGGAAAAAAATTGTGTGAGATTGATAACGGCTGACAGAGGAGAGAACACTGTCAAATTTACTGTCCCGCCTATAGACGCTGCATTAGAAACATCTTACATAAGCGGTAATTCAGTTTTTTTTGTAATTTGATGCAAAGATGATACAATACATATGTACATACATATAAATGTACATAAGTAAAAAAAAAAAAATCTAAATATTATAAACTTTCAAGGATTTAAGATTATGATGATCGCTAAACAGTTTTGTGAAAAGGGTCCATTAGATTTTAACCAACAGTCCAAATTTCGACTTGTTTAGCTAAGATATCTATGGTTTAGACGTCTATTAAACACACAAAAAAATGCTTGCTGGGAACAGACTGGACCATCTGAGGAGCCAGAGCAAAATACAGTCTATATAGCAGGGGTTTATATTGATCAAACCATTTCAGATAATGAGAAAATAGTTGTTTTTTGGGGGAGGGGGGGTGTTTAGATCTTAGATGGATATTTATTGTAAGAGTCTTTTAAATAGAATAGTAGCAGCACTTTATAAAAACATGAGTAAGCATGTACAAATGAAGTATAATTTTGAATTATACTAAAGGCAAATTGAAATTTCTTTATATTACAGCCCTCAGTACACCATGGTTGTGAGTGGGGAGGGAATGCCGTTACCCAACAGCTCATCCAAAAGAGGAGACCTGATCATTCACTTCATTACACATTTCCCAGAGAAGCTCTCGGCTGAAAAGAAAAAGCTTTTAAAAAGAGCACTCTCAACGAAAGTCATCCAAGCTTCCTAAAGTGCAGTCATTGATGAATTAAACACTTCCACTCAAAAAACAAATAACAATGTCTGAAATTCTTAAAAACACCAATTAAATTTTATTGGCAGATGGTTGGAAAGACTCTAGAATTGTGCAAACCCAAAAATCAAGTTTAATAGATGTAAACAAAATGGAGAATCCAGAACCACGTCAACATAAAGCTCAACTGTAACTGCATTCTCTGCTTAAAGAGGACTGTGCCAGTTTTGGCGTGCCGCCATCATGGCCCGTTTCAGCTGCTCGTAAGTGACGAACATGACCACATTCCAGGAGCCCAGCCTCAGAAACGATGGCATGAACCTACAGAGGAAACAAACACATGCGTCAATATTCAATAAATTGTGATCATGATATCGTGACACTTCAAAATACTGTTAATAATTAATTAAATGTTTAGAGTGCTTTTTAAGAATATGAATTTATGCTTGTTCATCACAGCACCAAACGCTTAAAGATTTAATAAGTGATATACGTTCAAACACTAACATTTTCACAAGTTAATCTGGCCTACAACGTTGAAGACTATTAATAAGCATTTTGTTTACGCTGTACATTAAGGCTCCATTTGTTAATATCAGTTAATTTAATTAATACAACCAAAGACAACTACAAAAGCATTATTTTTGCTGATGTTAGCATTAGAATCCAAAGTTGCATTTATTTTAGTAAATTAATAACTAATAATAAAAATTACTTATTTTCTTGGCTCTCTCACTGTTGATTTTAATGTATTAATTAAGGTTTACTACAGTGTAAAAAAAATAAACAATTATATGATCACTTCATGTCATGACAACATATGTTTTTAGGTCATTGTAAATTATTAAACTAACTTAATTATGTTCTAACTTAATAAGTTATGCAAGCTGTTTTAAGTCAGTGTAATATAACGCAAGTTCAAATGACTCATAAGGTTAATTTGATTCAGCTTAAATTAAGGCAACCAGTATTTTGTTTACAGTGTAATGAGACTTTATTGTGAAGCGTTATCTAGTTTAATTTATCATCCTTTTGCAATTTAATTTGTTTAAAAAATTATTTACTCTGAACAAATACCATAAAGCACTACAAGTATTTTTTTGACTGTTAAACTTGTAAAAAAAATATAATAAATAAAAAAAAGTTATAATTTTGCAGCTTAGGTCAAGAATTTCATATACTCATTCATATATTCAGATTGATGAATTAATGGTCATTTATCACAGCACCAAACACTTGAAGATTTATTAAGTGATATATGTTCAAACATTTAACATTTTCACAAGTTAATCTGGCCTACGACATTGAAGACTATTAATAAGAATTTTTGTTGACTCTGTACAGTAAGGCTCCATTTGTTAACATCAGTTCATTTAACTAAAGTCAATGTAATGACAACTACAAAAGCATTTATTAATTTTAGCTGAAGTAAATTTCTTAGTTAATTACCAATAAAAGCATTAAAATACAAAGTAGCATTTATTTTAGTAAACACTAATAATAATTTTGTTTTTTTAATTTAATTATCAACTATAATATGGCTCTAACAATGTTGATTTTATTGCATTAAGGTTTACTAATGAGACTTTATTGTATAGTGTTACCTACTTTAATTTATCATCCTTTTGCAATTTAATTTGTAAAAAAAAAAAAAAAAAAAATCATAATAATAATAATATATTATTATTATTATTATTATTATTATATATAAAAAACTCTGAACAAATAGAATAAAGCAGATCAAGTATTTTTGTTAAAAAGTAATCATTTTGCAGCCTAAATAAGGGGGGGAGGGGGGGGGGGGGACAACTTAATCGTTTTTTTTACAAATTTAAGTGGATTGAACATAAAACAATTAAGTTAACTTAATCGATTTGTGTTGGGACAACATGAAGGAATTGTGTGGAACCCAGCTTTTTTAACAGTGTAGGTCAAAAATTTCATATACCGTATGATTTCACGATTAAACGGACCAAGAAATTCTGATTTAGAAGCCTACAATAGAATAGAAGCCTATCAGTTTCACATTCATCCTCAAAGCAATACTGTAAAAGTACAGTTGGCAAAGGAAACTGACCCCTTGTAAAAAGCCTTTGGCCCCTCTTTAGTCAGCATGGCTACAGCACAGTTGAGGGCGCTGCTGTACTGGCCCTGGGCAGAGTTCATGTATCTTGTCTTCACAACATCAACAGGGGAAGCAATGATCGTAGTGCAGAAACCAGCTCCAAACGCTGATGTGAAATGGCAGGGAAGATCATCTGTGATGGGAAACAGCTATTAATAAGACCGTCACAGTTTAACACTTAGGTTTGCTGTACTTTTATTTTTCTGCAGCCTCTTCTTACCGGTCATCAGAGAGGATTTGAGAAGTGCATCTTTGATGAGGTCATACGTCACCAGCTCTGTGCAGTTTACTATGGCATTGCGGGTGATGTTTGGGCCAGTTCCTTTAAAAGCAAAGAACGTGGGGTTTAAAAATTAGGTGAGGAGGGAATCAGTTGTTCTTAAAAAAAAATATTTATCATTTTATATACCAGAGTAAATAAAAATGTTAAAAAAAAAAAATAATAATAATAATAATAAATTAAATATTTTACAATAAATAAATTTTGCTAGTTTGTTATAATAAAAAAAATAAAATAAAAATATTATTATTAAAATAATAAATGATAATTATTATTCAACTATTTTTTAATTATTATTATTATTATTATTAATATTATTATTGCTAAAAATATTATAACTGTTTTCATTATCTTTAATCATTTATTCATTAGTTTATGTATTTATTTGTTTGTAATAAACTGTAAAAAGTTTAAAGTTTTGTTAACCCCACCTTTCCACAAACCACGAAACCCCTCCTCCTTTGCAATGGTCCGATATGCGTCCATAGTACCATGGTAACGTTTACTGGCCCCAGCGCTGACCTGAGCCTGAAACCGGACCTTCACTACATCAGTGGGTTGAGCCACAGCCACGGCCATGGCTCCAGTTGTACAACCAGCCATCAGTCGACTGCCAATCCCAGCATCTAAAAAAGAAAAACCCATCCATCTTAACATGAAGGGTGAAAGAGTATATGAATATGAAAGAGTTTTGTAAACTTACGATCAGAGCCTTTGGTGTAAAACTGCTTGACCGAATCGTAGAGGCCGATGCGTACAGAAGCAAAGCTCATCTGACGCTGCAGTCCTGCGACCAGGCCGCTGTAGAGACTGCGCGGGCCCTCCACTCGCACCATGGTGCTGATCGTACCAAACACGCCTCGATATTTCACCGGACCACGGCCTGTGTTGACGAAGCCTTTGTTCTCCCCCTGAATCTGTACAGAACAAAAAGGTGGATGGAGAAACTTTACAGAATCACAGCGGAGGGGAAGCTGCATCTTCAGTCGTAGAGGCCTGGACCTGCTTACGTTGCTAGTGTAAAAGAGAAATAAATAAAAGCTGACGTCAGTATGGGTGCAACTTCAAACCGTCTTCCTGAAAAGAAAAGGATGATTTGTTTTTGCTGCTGAGTGTTGATCCGGGTCATGCCTTTTTGATTCCTCCAGACTCAACCGCTGGCTCAGCTGTCACTCAAATTAAGATGTGGCATTTAAAGCAGTAGTTCACCCAAATATTAAAGTTACCTCATTTATTTTCCCTCATGTGGGTTTTAAAACTTTATAAGTTATGAGTTGAATGCAAAAGATGATATTTTGATGAATGCTGGTTGATGGCACCCATTGACTTCCATAGTAATTATTTTCCTACTGTGGAAGCCAATGGGTGCCAGTTACCAGAATTCTTCAATATATATTTTTGTTACAGTAGAAAGAAATAAGTTTTGAACAAATGAAAGATGTGGTGAACTTTTTTTGCCATTTGTGTGTATATATATATATATATATATATATATAAAA
>CAIGQV010018202.1:5975273-5987803 GCA_903798115.1 Danio jaintianensis
TATATATATATATATATAAAATAATAATAATTAGTTTTTTATTTGAGGTTTAAAATTGGCAAATTCAATCAATTATTATTGCTGTACAGTACAGTAAAATGCTGATTTTTTTTTTCGGAACAATTTTGAGAATATAGGAGCTAAAAACGTTTTTAAAAAAAATGAAATTATTTGGAAGTTTAAAATTGGCAAATTCAATCAATTAGAACCACTTGTTTGGTAAATAAAGCTAGAAGGGTCTCATAATAAATCCACTAAAAGACAGAAAATATTAATTTACAATTTTTATTGTACACATCTACTAAACATTTCGATATTTATTCAATACCAAATAATTATAAAAACAAATAAATATATATATTTACATAAGTAAATCCATTGAAAGACAGGGTCAACAACATTGTAAAAAAAAATTATGACAAAAAGTCAAATATTTGTGTTGCTTTAACTTTAAGTTAATAAGATTTCAACAAAAATTTGTAGGTTATACAAAGTTTAACTTAATATTTTAGTTTGTTTGATTGATGTAAGTTGAGATGACTAGAAAAATTCATTTTATTCAACTAAATTTAAGGCAGCAATATTTTATTTACAGTGAATCTGCTGAAATCTTCTGTGGGTGCAGATTCTGCATAGGCCTAATGTTGAAGTAATTTACATTTTTTGGGTGAACTATCCCTTTAAACAAGCATTTAAATTCAATACAGCGAAGACTCACCTGAAGTCTAACTTTTGCAGTGTCCAGTGGAAATGTGAAGAGATCTGCAATGCAGGCTGCGGTTCCTGCACCGATAAACTTCACAGTGGCAGTAGGAGGAACATCACCAGCTCTGAATCCAACCATGTTTATAATTGCAGCCAAAATCACAGGAACGTAAAGGTGATGCAGAATGTGTCGAAAGACAATGAAGTGAACACAAGATAGGTGAACTCCACCCAAACCTGTATTAAGGGGAATAAAAATCATGATAATTACTTTCTTTTGAGACTTACTGAATGCATTTAATACTTCCTTTTGTGCTCGTTTGATGGGATGGTTCTCCCAAAAATGAAAAATTACCTCATTATTTACTCTTCCTCATGTGGTTTTAAACCTTTATCAATTTCATTCTTCTGTTGAACACTAATTACATTTTGAAGAATGCTGGTTGCTGGCAGCCATTGATTCATTAGTATTTTTTTTGCTATGAAAGTCAATGAGTTCCAGCAACCAGCGTTCTTCAAAATGTAATTAGTGTTCAACAGAAGACAGAAACACAAATGTTTTGAAAAAGAGAAAGATAAGTAAATGACAGAATTTTCATTTTTGAGTATAAAGAGGGAGGGACAATTCACCCCCCCCAAAAATTACAATATTAAAAAGGAAACAATTATTATTTGAACAATATGGTGAGTAAACGAGTAGTCTTTGCAAGAAATTAAACAATAATTTACAACATTGCCTGTTCATAGCTACATCATAATGTGAAGAGACACTGATGAACGGGTTTAGGCTTTTAATTAATGTTCAGTTCCTTTTTTTGGCCTGTGTGTTTTTTGACTCCCCAAATAAAAGTACTGGCTTATTAATCAGGATCACGGTTACAGCTAAAAAAAAATATATTTAATGGGACGGTTTTCCCAAAACTGAAAGTCCTGTCAACCCTTACTCATCCTCCCCGTGACTAAACTTGTTTGAGCTTCTTTTTTTCTTTTGACACACAAAAAGTAAAATATACTGAAGAACGTTCAGCCGTTGACTTTCATTGTACTCTTTGTGCCTACTATGGATGTCAAAGGTTGTTGTTTTTTTTCAACATTCTTCAGAATATCTTGTTTTCAAGAAACTCATAAAAGTTTAGAACCACTTGAATGTGACTACATGGAGACGAGATTTTCATTATTATTATTATTATTTTTATTTTTTTAATGGAACCATCCCTTTAATGTCCTACTGAATTACTCAATTCTCAATTGTACGCATTACATTAAAACAATGTAATAAATAATGAAAAAAACAAAACAAAAATAAAAAGTTATCTACATATTCAATAAATTGAAGGAGAGTAAATAAAGAGCCATTTTCCATTTGTGGGTGAACTGTCCCTTTAATACAGGTGAAACTGAAGCCATTTGTTCCTGACAATCAAGAGACAAAAAAAAGGGAACATCTTGTTCTCTCTGACGTGTTAGCTGTATGCTGACGTCACCATCCTGTTTACATCAGTGTGCGCCTTTGTTGACTTTATACGACACACAAAGAAGCTTCAAATACAGGAAGTTCGGAATCATACAAAGTGAGATTATGTAATATTGACATGATAATAAATGAACTCTTATAGTGATAAGGAAAATGAAAATCGCGTTTGGAAAACTTCGTACCAACCGGTTTAGATGAAAACTTCAGGATTCTCTAAAAGCATCTCTCTGGTTGAAATGACTTTCAACTTGAATTTTGTTTTCACGTTCTTCCATAGAGAAACGTTGAGAACCCGTACAAATAAAAAACATGCTCCAAAAAGTCTGAAAGATAAAAAATAAAACATTTCCGTGTTACACAAAGCATCACTTCAAATAATGAAAGAAGCTAAAGTAGCGGAAAATTTATACTCGTAGAAAGAAAGTCAAAATACTCACCTTAAATTAAAAAAAAAATTGTAAAGTGTCTAAGAATAAAAGTGCTTATTGTTGGGGTAAATAAATTCCTCGGAAGAGAAACAGTTAAAATCCGCAGGTGATCTGCTGTGCTCTGAACGCCGCAGCGACGCTTTTAAACGCCTTCGAGTCACGTGACATCAGTGACGCGCGCATAAATTACCGCCTCTTTTAACTGATAAAATCCGTTTTTCAAATGTCGTCCTTCATTGTTTTATGAGTTTATTAAACCATATTACTGAATGATATTTGAAGAGGTCTATCTACATTAGAAATTCAGACAACCTTTTTCAAAAGTATCAGGTAATAACCGTTCACACGACCCTATTTTCTGTCAAAACACCTTTATTTCTGTAACTGCATGTTCTGTCTTGTTCAAACTTGTCGAATTTTATCACACTAATATCTTACAAAAATAATGTGGTTTTACTACTAATTACACCAAAGTTAAATCATGGTGACAACAAATGAATCATGGTTTTGCCACTCTAATCAACCATGTAATTTGTAGTAAAATGGTGGGTATACAAATGTAACCATGGGCCACATAAGTGTACCTTTTTCTGAATTGAAATGTACACATCATCTGAAAGCTCAATAAATAAGCTTTTTATAAATGAAGTGCTTAGCAATGCAAATTTCTAATCAAAAATTGAGTTTTGATATATTTACAGCAGGATAATGAAATAATGAGCAGGATAATGAGAATGATCTTCATGGAGCATGATCTTTATGTAATATTCTAATAATTATTGGCATAAAAATCTATAATTTTGACGAGTACAATGAATTTGGGCTCTTTACAAAAACATACCGGTGCAACATAAGACTAGAGTGGTCCAGGGTCACAAATAATCAGGAAAAACATGGTTACATTTTCCTACACAGTAAAACATGCTGGGTTCCACACAATTACTTTATGTTGTCCCAACACAAAACGATTAAGTTAACTTGATAATTTTTGACAAATTTAAGAATTGAACATAATTTGGATTGACAATAAAACTATTTAGTTGTTGCAAACATCACAAAAGTATTATGTTTTTTCAACTCATTTTAAATAAGCAGTTTGAACAAGCTGCAAAAGTAATTGTTTGAGTGTATAATCAAACCATGGTTAAATTCTGTAAATTTTTTCACAATTTTTTATTTTATTTTACAAAAGGCAGAGTTTCAAGTTCTGTTATCACTTAAACTGACTCAAAAACAACTCTTATCTTTTAGAAATATTAATCTAAATGTAAAAAGTGTGATGACTATAGCCCTAGTCTCCCCTATTTGTCTAAAATGCTGAGTCATTCTGATTCATTATGTGATGCTGAACATATGTTATTCATAAAACAGGACTTTCAGTTCTTCGTCTTTTAGAGACACATCCACTGAGTTAGCTTTTTCACATAGATTTGCATTTGAAGATGTTGTAAAAGCTGCAAAAAATAATGTCTGGTCAGCTGAATGCTTTTTTTCTAAGATACAAAAACAAAAATCACCTCAACTACACACTTTAACCCTTGTGCATTCATTTTAAAAAGTTACACGTAGGTTCATAAAGGACAAAAAATGTCAGTGCCAAAAAAAACTTGCTATTTTTGTTACACTTTAACTAACAGTTTTCTATTTTTTTTGGAAGATAAAACATATTTATTAAGGTAAAATGTGGATTAACATAGTCAAAGCTCAATAAAATACACTTTTTAACAAAAATGTATGCTGTTTGCATTAACACGGCCAAAATGATCACAAACAAACTAAGAAAATTAAAAAAGAAAAAGAAAGACCATGTAAGGATGCACAAGGGTTAAACTTCTTATCACTATTATTGAAGACCAGGCTGCTATTTGTGTTTCACGGAGGTATGTTGAGACAGAACTGATAACGTACAGCCGCAAGGCAAAACTACATGAGACATACGTTTAAAAACAACCAGTAGCACGTGCTTCATAAGCTGCACAATGCTGCTTATTATTGTGACTGGGGTCAATTTAAGGGTCAGATGCGCACAGTAGGCTATACTAAAGCATAGGCAACTCTTCTGTTACTCTTCCTGAATGTATGTTTTCCATTCGCACTTCACAGATTTGCATTAGTCTTTGTATTGTTAATTTCCCTCAAGTGAACCTCGCAGCTCTTTTCTAATGAACATTTTGTTTGCTTGTCTTTTATAAGTCAACACGAGAGCTGTGAAAAGCAGTTTAAAGCCACTTTTCTGATCCTTTGTCACGAGAAAGACATTTGCGTAAATTTTTTCCCCTGGTGTGTTGGGCTCTCTGTTGATTTGATCATTGATTGAACCTGATTAAATGACTCTTTGGTGTAAGGGAGTGAAATGCATGTGATCATGTGGTCAAAGACGAGACGTTCCCACTTTGGTGTTTGCATTTATAAGAGTAATTTTGTATAGAAAGCACATTAAAGTAAAGTGTCTGCTTTAGTCTTTTAGCTAATGCTTGTGAAAATAAAATATTTAATGGACAGTTCACCCGATAATGAAAATACTGCCATTATTTACTCTTTTTTTAAATTCGTTTTTTTTCTTCTCTTACTGAAGATTGTTGCAGAAAAAAACCCTTCTTTTGTTCTTACTAAGGTTATTTTTTCCCCCAACTTCTTCAGAATATCTTGCATTGTGTTAAAGGAAAGAAATAAATTCATAATGTTTAGAAACGTTTGAGTAAATGGTTAGGAAATTGTAAATAATAATGTCCCTTTAATCTGAAATAATCATTGCCATTCAGTATAACAGATACAATGCAAAAATGTGGTCAAACAAGCAAAATAATCTGGCAGTGGGGTAAGTAAATTATTTATTTTTACTTTATTATTATTAGGGCTGCAGAATATATCATTTCAGCATCGATATCACAATGTGTCAGCAAATCACCAATAGTCACATCGCAGGATCTGCAATGTTGAGTTATGATTATAGTTGACCAGGAGAAACAGACACGTTATTGGAGAGTTTAACTATAATGGAGTAAGTGTTTTTCATTTGCATGTGATTTTAAGCCCTGACAGAGTTCAAAGTACTCAGGCACAAGAAATTTCACCATTTGTAACTTTAATAAAGAATAATTTTATTGAATTATTTATACAGTAAAGACATTTGCGTTGTTATTTTACATTTGATTATTCAAATTTTAAACCTGAATACTATTTGACTGCCCCGAAAACCCTAAAACACTCTTTATTTCACTTTTATCTTTGCTTTTATTTAGTTTTTTGACACTTTTATGAATGATTCACTTTCCTACACAATCATTCCACTCAATCTAAATTAATAAATTCTTTCTAAATAGCAGTTTTCAAGTCATCCGGTGAAATTGTTTATATATATATCATATCATCTGGTGAAATTGTATAAATGCTGTATATATTGCAATATTTATCAAAGAAAAACAAAATATCGCAATGTCAGATTTTTCCAATATTGTGCAGCCCTAATTATTATTTTTATTTATTGTATTATTATTTAGGGCTGGTTCGAGCCTCGACTGGGTCAGTTGACGTTTCTGTGTGGAGTTTGCATGTTCTCCCCGTGCTGGCGTGGGTTTCCTCCGGGTGCTCCGGTTTCCAAAGACAATCCAAAGACATGCGGTACAGGTGAATTGGGTAAGCTAAATTGTCTGTAGTGTATGTGTGTGAATGAGTGTGTATGGATGTTTCCCAGTGATGGGTTGCAGCTGGAAGGGCATCCGCTGCGTAGAACATATGCTGGATAAGTTGGCGGTTCATTCTGCTGTGGCGACCCCAGATTAATAAAGGGACTAAGCCGAAAAGAAAATGAATGAATGAATGAATGTATTATTATTTACTTTCCTCATTGCCAGATTATTTTCCTTTTTTAAAAGAAAAAAAACAACACTTAATTTTGACTTATTTTTTTTAAAAAATACTTTTTACTAGAAAATGCTTCTGGATTTAAGCATTTTTAGATATTTGGACTAGAACGAGGACAAAAACTCTTTTGCAGTGTATATCTGAAATAAATGTATATCTTAAATATCATAATTTGTATTGAATTTTAAATGAATAAAATTTAAGATTTAAGTTGGCAATAGAATATTTATTTTGTAATTAAAAATTTGTATTATATACACTATTGTTACACTATATTAAATTGGATGAGCTAAATTGTCCGTAGTGTATGTGTGTGAATGAGAGTGTATGGGTGTTTCACAGTGATGGGTTGCAGCTGGAAGGGCATCCGTTGCGTAAAACATATGCTGGATAAGTTGGTGGATTTGGACAATATAAACCTTGGTGTATGTGACATTTTGAGACTCGGCATGACATAATATCCTTACGGACATTCATTCATGTGTGTTCTGTTTTCATCAAACTTCTCACTGGTCCCGCCCTATTGTATTGTTTGTAGCACAATGGTTTATGGCTTTTGCCATGTGTATATTTCTGTATATACAGTTTTGTTTTGTGTCAGGCATTTCATGTTGTGTTTGTAGTTTTGTTTATGTCCAAAAAAAAGAGATATATCTTTAAAATGTATTGCCAATAATGTTCAATTTCTAGTTCGTAGTATAAATAAACATTTATTCATCAGAGTTATGGACCCATTTTCATGACAATTTAACAGCATTTAAGGAAACATTGAACATATGTATATATAAAAACATGTACACTCTTAAAAATAAAGGTTATTTACTGGCATTGATAATTAAGTCAAAATATGATTAATGACTAAAAATATTTATTAAAATCTATTATTTAAAGAAAACCTATGTGAAAACGCCTTGGTTTTTCCTGCACCGTTTCTTTAAGAGTGTGCTATTTCCGAGTCCCAAAGAGAGACAATATGCTTATTTTGCTTCATCGGGCTCTTTGCCAACTCGTCTTTCATATTTGATGAGCTTGACCTTTGGCCTTAAAACACTGCAGCCTTTTTTCAGCAGTAAGACTTTAAAGGGGATTCCTCCATTCTCACAACAGAGCGTTTGAGTTATATTCGCCCTCTCTGTTCAGTCACAGTCAGGAGATACTGATATTGTGTGTTCAGAAAGGCGATTCCCATGAGTGCTGCATTCGAGTCATACACCTTTTGATTTGCTCGTAGGAAACGAACATCACAATGTTCCAGGATCCCAAGCGCAGGAAGGAGGGCATGAAGCTGTTGGGCAGATGGAAACAGTATTGAATATATATTTCTCTGTAAATAATAAAGCATGTTTCAGCAATGGGGTTAAAACAGAGAAACGCACCCATGCTTATCTACACAAAAACACATTCACCTAGGATGGAAAGTGACAGTTTGTTATTATCAATGAGATTTTGTTATTATTTATGTTTATTTTAATGTATTTATTTACATTTCTCATGTTTACAATGTAGTTTTATATCTATATGTTTTTTATACATTCATGGTAATACTAAAAATAGGTGTGCATTATTGCCATCATTAACTTACAGTAGTTCAGACATGTGAAAGGTACAATTAAAGGGATAGTGCACTATTTTGTTTCTATTAATGATTATTTTGATATTTCTTGCTTTAATTTAAATGTGACTTGTTGAATTTAACCCCTTCACTGTCACCCCACATTTTGACATTACTTGAAAATTATTAAAAACATTTAATTAAAAAATAAAACAGAAGATATATATAAAAAAACACTAATAAGAACAAAATCGTGCACTATCCCTTAAACCCCTTAACTGGAGTTTTTTTCAGTACATAAGTATTTATTTGTCTAAACCTCAACTTATCTTCCCTCCAGAAATGACGTTTGCTGTTTGTTCAAACTACTTATTTAAAATGAGCTGAAACAACACAATTCATGAGTTTTTTTTGGGGATAACTTAATTGTTTTATGTTCACTCCACTTAAATTTGTAAAAACTAACAAGTTAACTTAATTCCTTCATGTTGTCTTAAAACAAATCAATTGTGTGGAACCCAGCATTTTTTTGTGTTGACAAACTGGAAGCAGTGCTGATGGTGATTTTTATTTTCCATCTTTTTCACTGGTCTGACAAATTTTGGACTTATAAACATTGAATATTAAATTTTTATAAAGTTTACTTTTTACATTTGAATGAAAATGTTACAATTGGTTAAATAAAATGATTATATTTAAAGTATGCTGTGATAAGTGATTCGTTTCTTTCAGGGGCGTAGTGGACATTTTAAAAGTGGGGGGGACAGCTGTATGAAATCCAAAAGTTTACATTCGTAATCACCTGTTTCTAAATGGTCTGTCTCTAAAAGTAAGGGGGTCGTATCCCCCCCCGTCCCCCTCAGTTGCTACGCCCCTGGTTTCTTTACTTACAGTGAGTAAACTTGTTGCCTTAAAATTAGGTAAATGAATTATGTACACAATTATAAAAAATTGAATCAACACAACTTAACAGTTTCAAGTTACTCACTTTTTTAAGTAATGTCAACTAATCACTTTTTACAGTGTATATATCAGACTGTAAAAAATGCAGGGTTCCACTCAATTCATTTATGTTGTCCCAACACAAATCGATTAGGTTTACTTAAAAATTTAAATGGATTAAACATAAAACAATTAAGTATTTTGAACAACAAGCAAAATCCTTTTTTTGAGTGTAGTTCAATATTTACTAAGGTGTTATTAAAATCCAAATTCATGCTTGCTAACATTAGTTAATGCACTGTGAGTTGACACGAACAAACAATGAAGTTTCCATTAACTAATGTTAACAAAGATGAATAAATACTGTAATAAATGTATTGTTTATGATTTGTTCATCACACAAACAATGATTTTTCCTAAAAGTTCAAACTACTTGTTTAAAATGAGCTGAAACAACACAATCCTTGAGGTTTTGTTTGTGACAACTTAATAGTTTTTTTGTTCAATCCACTTAAATTTGTAAAAACTTTTAAGTTAACTTAATCAAATTGTGTTGGGACAACATGAGTGTTACCTGTATGTTTACTATACATTAATTTCACTGAAAGTACACTCAAAAAATGATGTTTGCTGTTTGTTCAAACTACTTATTTAAAATGAGCTGAAACACAATTATTGAGGGTTTTGTTTGCGACAACTTAATTGTTTTATGTTTAATCCACTTAAATTTGTAAAAAATAACAAGTTAACATAATTTCTTCATGTTTTCCCAACACAAATTGATTGTGTGGAATACAGCATTAGTTTACAGTGTATGTTTGCATTTCTCTCTCAATAATAGATTACATTATGTTTTTCTCACCCCTTGTAGAAAGCGGCTGGTCCCTCTTTGGTCAGCATCATGAGGGCACAGTTCAGTGCGCTGCCGTATTGGCCTGCAGATGAGTTCATGAAGCGTGTTTTCACCACGTCTACTGGAGACGCCACAATCGTGGTGCAGAAACCAGCGCCGAACGCAGCCGTGAAGTGACAGGGTAGGTTATCTAAAGAGGACAAACGTGTTAGACGACAGGATCATAAACATATCTAGAATGGAAAGACTTCCTATGGTTCCATACCTGTCATGAGGTCGTATTTTAATATGAGATCCTTGATGATGTCGTAGGTGACCAGCTCTGCGCAGTTCACGATCGCATTCCTTGTGATGTTTGGCATGCAGCCTAAAATAGAGAAACACACACACACACACACACACACACGTTTATCTCAGCCAGAACACTAAGGATGGCATGTGAAGTTGGATTTAAAGGGATAGTGCAGTGTTTTGTCATCATTTGTTTGCCCTCATGTTATTACAAATCTTTATTATTATTATTATTATTATTATTATTATTATTATTTGTCTTTACGAAATATAAAGGTAACATTTTATTTCAATTAACAAAATTATTTTAGTTTTATGTGGAGTTTCAGGTAAAACTGTTTTAATTTTTCATTAAACTTTTGCAATAGTTTAGTTATTTTGCTTGCAACTTTTGGTTTTTATGTCTGTGTAGATTTTATTAATAATTATAGTTTAGGTTTTTATTTCAGCTTAAACTAAATGAAAATTAGAATATGTATAAAGATTTTATATTTCTTTACTGACATAAAGTTTTTTTATTTTAAGTGCTTGAACACTTTTAGTTACTTATTTCAGGTAATAGTAAATATTTTAGTTTTGTGGTTTTAGTTTTAGTTAAAAATTATCATTACTATTTAGCTAGTTATTGTCATTTTGGTCACACTTTATTTTGTATGGTCCGTTTGTTGAATTTAAGTTACATTGCATCTACATGCCAACTAATTCTCATTAGATTATAAGTAGACTGTTTAGGTTGGGGTTAGGGTTAGGGTTAGGGTTAGTGTAAGTTGACATGTACTTGCAAATTTTCTTATAGTCAGTTAAATGTCTGTTGAAGGAGCAGTATCAACAAATATTAAGCAGACAGTCTACTAATACTCAAATGAATCATTCAAATAAAGTGTTACCATAATTTTTATTATTTTTAAATGTTTTAGTTATTAACTTTAGCTTTAATCCATTTTAGTTTTTGTAACATTATTCTAAAAGTTCACTATTTAGTTTGGACCACATTGAATTACACTGCATGGGTGGACAAACATAATGAAGCAAAAGAAACATTTAACAAGTGATCTAGGTGATATATGAGGAAGAAGCTTAGAAATGCCTCACCTTTTCCCCCTTCTCTTTCCCTAAAGAGTTTGAGAGAATCACATTGTTTTTTATTATTTTATCCCATCTGCAGCTGTTTTTTTGAGTTCATGGGTTTGATGTTTTAACTTTTATTCCCCCCCTCTTAATTCTTATTGTACTGTTAAATGCTGTAAAAAGTCAAAACTCTGTGTATTTGTGCACTAAGTATACATGACCGCTAATAAAAAATAAATAAATATAAAAACAAAACAAAATATCTTCTTACAGGTTTGGAATAAAAAAACGCATCAGTAAAAGCTTATGTTTTTTGGAAGGACGAAATATAGTTAGGACTTTAGAACTTAGAAGATTTATCTCAAGAAAATGTATTTATTCACACCCTGAAGTGATTCAAAACCTTTATGAGATTCTTTCTTCTGTTGAACAGAAAAGAAGATGTTTTGAAGAATGTTAGAAAGCGGTAACCATTAACTTCCATAGTAGAAAAATCCAATATTATGGAAGTCAGTGGTTACAGGTTTCCAACATTCTTCAAAATATCTTCTTTTGTGTTCAACAGCAAAAATAAACAGATTTAAGTAAAGAATGAGTAAATAAACCAGTTTTGGGTGAACTATCCTTTTAAGTCTACCCTAGGCACATTTTCTCACCCTTCCAGAGCCCTCGAACGCCCTCATCACGAGCAATAGTCCGATATGCATCCATTGTGCCATTGTATCTTTTTCCTCCGTCAGTCTGACGCACTTGAGCCTGAAAGCGTACTTTTACGACGTCTGTGGGCTGAGCGAATGCGACCGCCATGGCCCCTGTGGTGCATCCAGCCAGCAGACGCGTCACAATACTCGCATCTGAGAAGAGCCAAAAACATCAGTGTCACCATTATCATTTCTGTGCCCATTCAGAAAAACGATGCGATTTACTCACTCTCAGATCCTCTGGTGTAGAATTGCTTCATTGAGTCGTAAAGGCCGATGCGCACGGAAGCAAAGCTCATCTGCCGCTGCAGTCCGGCCACCAGGCCGTTGTAAAGGCTCCTGGCGCCCTCCGTGCGAACCATAGTGGTGATGGTGCCAAAAACCCCACGATATTTCACCACTGCTGATCCTGGTGCTGCTCCAGACTCTCCCTGAATCTGAAATAAAATCAAAACCATAAAATATGATGTTTGTGGGTGTTTTTTGATTGTTTCAGTCAAATTAAGTCAATGCAAACTCATTATTAAGAAGTCTTATTGGTACAAAAAATACTCTATGTGATGCTTATATATATTGCTTATATTATTAGAAGCACTTCAAAAAGTAATTGAGTAAAAATTCTTTATGCATTTTTTTTATAACTTATTCTTAT
>CAIGQV010018202.1:5988203-6008424 GCA_903798115.1 Danio jaintianensis
CAGAAAACATGCAAATCATCAGTGGCTTGATCATATCAGAGAAACTAGAAACCACCCAGATATTAAATTAGCATACAATATATGTGCAATATATAAAAAACAACAACATTGCTTTCACTCACCTTGCGGTAATATGAAATTGTTAGTCCAAACTGTACCGAAAGAAAGCGAGATGATAATATCCATGCAGGGGTTAATCCAGCGAGTGTGTTTTCCACCTGATTTTAGAGGAACCGGCCTGTCAGACTGCGAATTTATAGGCGCGTGTGCCCTCTGAAGCCTGTCCCATCTATTCCTTTCATCACACATGACTCTAAATTTAACTCTGTGTGGCGGGAGAACGGGTGCACTTGTTTACTAGTTGTCACCAATATAGGGTTGTTGTCTTCTTTCCATATAAAATGTACAAAACAAGTAAAAACAATGCATTCAATTATATAAATTATTAAATACGTGAATGAGGTTATGCAAATAACAGGAAAGTTTTTTTTATGAATATATGCATTTGAATATATGTGTTTTATTTATTTGATTTATAGATGACTGACTGAGGAACATACTACAGATACACATTTTACAAGAAAAATTGCATTAAATGGCACATTAATTATAACAGAATTACTGAATGCAAATTTTACAATTATTTTACTATTGTATATTATGTGTATTTGTATTGATTTACTTATAAAGCTGTAAACTTATCTAAAGTGCACACATGTAAGTAAAATATATTAAATCATATTAATTATCTGCAGTATAAAGCTGTTTTGACAGAATCTACATTGTAAAGAGCGCTATAGAAATAAAGATGAATTGAAATGAAAAGTATAATATTAAAAGTTTAATATTTATTGTTTAAAAAATATATAATGCAACAAAGACACACATATATTCATAAAAACAATTAAACATGAAAAAAACATACATAAAATGAATAACATTCGGTAATCTGAATTATATTACAATTTATTTATTTATTTAATGTATTTGTTGCATATTTGCATATGTATGTACACTGTGTGCATAGATGTGTGTGTGTGTCTCTGTGTGTGTGTGTGTGTGTGCGTGCGTGCGTGCGTGCGTGCGTGCGTGCGTGCGTGCGTGTGTGTGTGTAGATGCACTCTAAAAAATGCTGGGTTATTTCAGCCGAAATGTAAGTATAATATGGACAAAACATACTGAAGGGTTCATTTTTTTGAAATTACATTTATAGCCCAAACTGTCCACATTTTACCCAAATAGATAGATAGATAGATAGATAGATAGATAGATAGATAGATAGATAGATGGATAGATAGATAGATAGATTTACAGACACATTAAGAAACAGAATTCATTTATTCATTCATATCTGTAGATTATATGTGCTCATAATAAATAATAGATTGAAAAATACTCCATATCTAAATATAGTAGTGAAGACAAACCAACAACAACAAAACTCTTTAGAAATCTGTGCCAAAAACAGTTTAAAACCTTTCGGTGAGTAAGCTACTTTTTCACCTTTGGAACAGAATTGAAAAAGTCATCAATATTCATCAATAACTCAATTCATAATCTAGTTCTCAAATAAACCTTGCGTTGTTGAAAACAAATATTGTTGTCCCCTTAACTTGTAAGTCAAATAAAAATGTCTGCTCAATGCATAAATATTTGTACAAATTTCTACTGCAATTCCACATAAAGCAACAGTTCAACCAAAAAATGAAAATTTCCTCAGAATTTCCTCACACTAGTGGATCTAAACTTTTATGAATTTCTTTCTTCTGTTAAACAACAACAAACAAAAGATGCTCTGAAAAGCAGCCATTGACATCTATAGTAGGTACAAAAAACTATAGAAGTCAATGTCTGTTTTTTTCCAACATTCTTCAAAATATCTTCTTTTGTGTTCAACAGAAAAAAGGCATTTAAACCAGTTTGGAGAATGAGTAAATGAAGACAGATTTTTCATTTTGGGGTTAAAATATGTATATTTTTAATTGTTTTTATGAATTTCATTGTTTCTAATTGTTTCATTAATACACATGTGCAACAGTCACCTTTGCCCTGCTTCCCGAAGTGTCTGAAATGCAGCCAGCAGGGGACTTTACACTGTAATCTGAGTGTGATCTCATTGGCTCAGGGCTCTGTATGCTCATCCTATTAAACTAGAGTCTTCTTACTTACTCATTTCGGGTCTCTGTGAAGAAGGGATCAGTGTTTCAACATGTTATTATCAATTTATCAAAACACAACAGTGGTTTTTCCATACATTTAGTCTTTCCTGGATAACCAAAACCCAGGTCTTACATAAGCACACCTGATATCCACTGCTGAGAAAAACAGGATTCTGCTCCGCCCCAGACGTGTTTAAGTTGTACAAGCTGTTCGGGGAATGCCGTTCTTTACAGTTAATGATGTGAGGGAACGTCAGTAAATCTCAAACCGCCACAGTCTGGATTAATCCAGATCAGGTCTAGACCAGATTTTTGTGCTGGCTTTTTGGTGAGTCGTGTTAGGCTGAGCTTTTGTCCTCATTCTTGAATTATTTTACAGACTCCATATGAATTCATTTGACATAATTATTGTAGGGGCGACACAGTGGCTCAGTGGTTTGCATTGTCACCTCTCAGCAAGAAGGTCGCTGGTTCAAGCCCTGGCTGGGTCAGTTGGCGTTTCTGTGTGGAGTTTGCATGTTCTCCCCGTGTTGTCGTGGGTTTCCTCTGGCTGCTCCTGTTTCCCCCACAATCCAAAGACATGCGCTATAGGTGAATTGAATAAGCTAAATTGGCCGTAGTGTATGCGTGTGAATGCAAGAGTGTATGGGTGTTTCCCAGTATTGGATTGCAGTTGGAAGGGCATCTGCTGTGTAAAACATATGCTGGATAAGTTGGTAGTTCATTCGGCTGTGGCGACCCCTGATTAATAAAGGGACTAAGCCAAAGGAAAATGAATGAATGAATAATTATTGTACATAAAAATACATTATATTTTATGGTTATTACAAATTATATATATAATTTTGTGCATAATTATAAATAAATGAAATCATTACATTTATTTTTGCCTTTATTAAGTGGATAGGACAGTAATCAGACAGGAAGCAAAGTGGTAGACAGAGAGAGGGGGTAGGGACGGGAAATGTCCTCAAGCCGGGATTTGAACTCGGGACACCCTGAAATGCTACTGCATCATATGTCAGCGTGCTAACCACTAGGCTATTGCTATTGCGCATGAAAACATTACATTGAAATATATAAATTATTGTTATTGCAGTTATTAAATTTACATACAGATGTATGGTACATGGGGGTTTTCCACATACACAAGACAACCAGAAATTGAATCCAGAAACTGTAGATATGAAAAAAAAAGCAAAAATTCCATTATAATAATTTTTTTAATATAAAACTAGATTGTTTTGTGTGTGTGTGTGTGCGTGTGCGTGCGTGCGTGCGTGCGTGCGTGCGTGCGTGCGTGTGTGTTTCCTACAATGAACGTTCTGGAAATAAAAATTGGAAATATTTTATTTAAATTTTCACCTAAAAATAATAATTTTATTGTCATGTTTCATAAAAAAATAACAAGAAAAAAACCTGTATTATTTGCATCAGAAAATAAGGTGTATTTTAAGGCCATCACACATTTCAAATGTATTAAATATAATTAAAATTTTATGATATATTAAATTTGTTATTTCTATTAGACAGATTATTTAAATACATATTTTTTCATGTTTCTTGAATCAAAAATACATACTTCTTGTTTATTTATTTATTTTAACAAAAATATTTGATATAAATTATAGATATAATTTAATATTAATTCTTTAAAACATATATGTGCATTGATTTGAAAGGAACACATAAGTTTAGAAAGACTGCACTAAAAGAAATTGGAAACTAAACTTAAAATAGTCATTCATTATCATTTGGCTGCCATTTAGTCTTTGAACAAACGTCCAACTAGTTACGTGACTGGCATTATCATATTTCAATAAATGGTGAGAAAATATTTGCCGTCTTGGCCTTCAGTCTTAAAGCTGCAGTAGACAGTGGAAAATAATAAATTAAAAAAGCTAAATATCCATCACAGCCTTGTTCGTATGAGTAAATGAGTGCAGGACGTTTAGCTTATGAAAGCCTTATGACATTTCTGACACAACTATTGCACCATTCAAATAAACAACCTGCTGTTGTTTGCTGCTGACATTCAAACCAGCATCTGTTTAGCATGATGGAGTGACCAATCAGCTCCTAGAATGAGCTTACATGGCCAACAGCAGCATGTGATCTGCATCATGTTCTTTTCTGTATTTTTTTGCACGCTGTTTATATAGGCTGCATTATTGTAATTGTGCTTTTATATCTTGAGTTCATTTGGATCTTGTACATTTAAATTCTAATTTTATATCTTGAATTTAATTAGTTTATATTCCAGAATTCTACATTTAGAATCTGAATTCTACTTTGAATTCTGTTTATCATAATTGTACATTTAAATTCTGAATTCTGACTTATATCTTGAGTATATCTCAGAATTCTACATTTAGATTTTGAATTCAGCGCTTATATCTTGAATTGGAATTCTAAATTTTCTACACTGAATTCTAATTAAATATTGCAGATTTATTTTGAATTCTTGGTTTTATTGCAGAATTGTTTATCTTAGAATTACATTTTGAATTCTGCGTTTATATCTCAGAATTAATTTACATTTTAAATTATGATTTTTATCTTGAATTCTGAGTTCAAAGCCCAGAATTCGACATGTAGATTATGATTTCTGCATTTATATCTTAAATTCTGTTTATATCTCAGAATTCAACATTTAGGGCTCTAATTTAACGATCCACTTTTGCTATTTTAAGGACGGAAAAATACGCTCTGCGCCGCGGCGCATGGACTAACAGGGTTGTGCTTATTCTCTTAATGAGTTATGGGTGTGTTTTGAGCATAAACCAATCAGAGTCTCATCTCCCATTCCCTTTAAGAGTCAGTTGTGTCGCACCATGGCGCATTTGCTATTTACATGGTGGACTTTGTAAGTGGAAAAACTGAATGCTTCACTGGCAGAAAACAGTTAAACAGACCATCTGCAGCGTGAGGATAAAGAACGAGCCTCCTCCATTTGGCCTCTTTACTTTCTCTTTCCTTTTTTCGTGGATAAGGAAATGGTGTTGTGAAGACATCCATTAGCATACATATTTAATTTTGTATGTTAAGCGCAAAGATTACTTTCTAAACTATTTCTAAATTCAGTTCTAATTTCCAGCAAACGAATAAATGAACAATAATAACGAAGTGTGGTCAAACAACTGAGTTATACCCAAATACACATGCTATGCCCCATATGGTCCAAAACCTGACAGGTGGACAAATCTAAACTTGTTTTTAATAAAACAAATATAAATATGCATATCATAAATAATACTACTACTAATAATAACATTATACAAAAGCAAGTTGTCGTGAATAAACTGAAAAATCCCCCCAAGGTGAAGAAGGCATGGAGGCAGTGGTTTTTATATTTTTGTTGAAAATAGTCATTTTTATAATATTTTAATCCTTTAATTCTTTTTTAAATGTAAAGATATTTGCGTATTGCTGTACATCATGCATGTTTTAAGCAATGTGTAAGCAAGGTGCACAACTAACGTGCTCTATTTTATTCCTCAAAATAGCAATGCACCAACAATGCGCGTTAACACACCTCTTTTCTAGACCGAAACACGGATTTGCTATTTAAACAACATGGCGGAAAACAAGAAAATCAGGGTTGCGCTGGTCTGAAAATAGCAACACGTTGCAGCAAACACGTCTTGCGTCTTATTGCGCCGGGTGTATGATAGGGCCCTTAGATTCTGAATACTAATTTATATCTTGAATTCCAAGTTTAAATCCCAGAATTCTACATGTAGATTCTGAATTCTGCATTTATATCTAGAATTACAATTCTAAATGTAGATTCAGTATTCTCATTACATATTGCAGATTTTGAATTCTTAGGTTTATCGCAGAATTATACATTTAGATTCTGATTTTAAAACTTGAACTGAGATTTTATTGCAGAATTCTAAATGTAGATCTTGAACTCTGAGGTTATATCTTTTCAGAAATTCCTTATATATTGTCCCATAAACGTGATCCATTGCCTCTACCTCTGCCTACTGCATCCAGCTAAAACCAGTTTCTTCAACGCACCCTGTGATCTTCATAGAGGTAAACAACCCCCTGTGTCCTGCCAAACACACACACACACACACACACACACACACACACACACACACACACACACACACACACACACACACACACACACACACACACACACACACACACACACACACACACACACACACACACACACACACACACACACACACACACACACACACACACACACACACACACACACACCACCCGCTACTGAAAGCAGATACGTCCACCCCTGACGCAGACGCAGACATGAATTCATGTCTACCATAGACAGCTGCTGCCTTACGTTGGAATAAATATTTCCTCTGAAAGCATGGGAACATCTATAAATAAACCTCCCTGTACTGAAGCAAAGATCAGTAGGTTACACTTAGGCTATGGAAAGAAAAAAACTCCATATGTGGTCATTTATCATGCAACCTGGGTTTTATCATTTTATCATTTATCATGGGTTTTGGCATTTAAAACACACTTAAAATGCCCAAATAAAAGATAAAATGTCAAGTCAAGTGGCATCAAGTTAGATCAGGAATAGGCAACTTTAGTCCTATAGAGGAGGGGTACTCAACAGGCAGTCCATCTGGATTTAATTTGCAAATGACGCTAAATGACAGTTGTCATAAGCATGCATAAAATCTCATTCATGTGTATTGTCATGATTAAAGGTGTCATTACATTCTTATAAACACCCGCTTCAGGTAAAGTGTTACCAATTAATGCAATATGTCAGACCTTTAACCCGCACACTAAAAAAACAACCCAAGCAAGTTGTTAAAAGTAGCCCAATTCCTGTGGACTTGGCAACCTGGTTGGAGATGTTTGCATGTTTTTGTTTGTTTGCTTGTTTTAGAATGGAGGGTAAGCAGGAAATCACAATTATTATTTTGGACAATAATAACGCAAGTGGTTAAAAGTAGCCCAATTCTCATGGACTTGGCAACCCTGGTTGGAGATGCTTGCATTTTTTTTGTTTGTTTGTTTGTTTTAGAATGGGGCGGTTCGGTGGCGCAGGGTGTAGCGCTGTTGCCTTACAGCAAGAAGGTCGCTGGTTCGAGCATCGGCTGGGTCAGTTGGCATTTCTGTGTGGAGTTTGCATGTTCTCCCCGTGTTCGCATGGGTGTCCTCCGGGTGCTCCGGTTTCCCCCACAGTCCAAAGACATGCGCTATAGGTGAATTGGATAAGCTAAATTGTCTGTAGTGTATGTGTGTGAATAAGAGTGTATGGGTGTTTCCCAGTGATGGGTTGCAGCTGGAAGGGCATCCGCTGTGTAAAACATATGCTGGATAAATTGGCGGTGCATTCCGCTGTTTCGACCCCAGATTAATAAAGGGACTAAGCTGAAAAGAAAATGAATAAATTAATGAATGTTTTAGAATGGAGGTTAAGCAGTAATAATAAAGCAAGTGGTTAAAAGTAGCCCAATTCTCGTGGACTTGGCAACCCTGGTTTGAGATGCTTGCATTTCCTTTGTTTGTTTGTTTTAGAATGGAGGTTAAGCAGCAAAATCACAAGAAAGAATATTAAACAGTTATTTTAGACAATAAAAAGTAGCCCGATTCTCTTGGACTTGGCAACCCCGGTTTGAGACGCTTGCATTTTTGTTTTTGCTTTAGAATGGAGGTGGTTAAGCGGCTAATCACAAGAAAGAATATTAAACAGTTATTTGGGACAATAAAAATTAGCCCAATTCTCGTAGACTTGGCAACCCCTATTGGAGATGCTCGCATTTTTGTTTTTGTTTTAGAATGAGGTTAAGCAGCTTATCACAATGAAAAAAATACATTACAATACAATATTATTTTGGACAATAATATGAATCTACAATTTAATGCTGTTTTTATAACAAGGGTTGGATCTGGAAAGCACTAGTAATTTTTTTATGTTCCTCAGAGTCCCAAAAGGTGTTTTAGAGGAGCGAGTTCAGTAAGCAGGTGCTGCACATTAACACACTGCTGACTTCAGAAGTACCGTTCTCGATTCCTCCTGTCCTTCTTAATATGGCTTTCCCATCATGCCTCATCGTTCTGTGCAGCTTCTGCTGTGTCAGCTGGCCGACTGCATGGAAAATGTAATAAATGTTGAGACAGCATGACCCTCAGTAAAGTTCATTTTAAGATGACTACAGTTCTACCGAGACAGACTGAAAATGATTTTTAAAAAGTAATTTAAGTAGATTTAACACATGTTTAATTGTCAGAAATTAATTCCCATTTTAAAATCTGATACATGGAAATGACAGGTTCATATTTGGATATTACATATATAAAATATGTCATATATACAACATATATTTCAAAATATTGCAAAGAAAATGGCTGTTTTATATATTTTTTCAACCATTCTAATTTCAAATATGTACATGTGTGAGGGCGGCACAGTGGCTCAGTGGTCAGCACTGTCGCCTCACAGCAAGTTCGAGTCCCGGCTGGGTCAGTTGGCATTTCTGTGTGGAGTTTGCATGTTCTCCCCGATTTGGCGTGGGTTTCCTCTAGGTGCTCCGGTTTCCCCCACAGTCCAAAGACATGCGCTATAGGTGAATTGAATAAACCAAATTGGCCATAGTGTATGAGTGTGAATGAGAGTGTATGGGTGTTTCCCAGTACTGGGTTGCGGCTGGAAGGGCATCCGCTGCACAAAAAAAACATATGCTGGAATAGTTGGCAGTTCATTCCGCTGTGGCAAACTAAGCTGAAGGAAAATGAATGAATGAATATACGTGTGTGTGCGTGTGTGTGTGTGTCTGTGTGTTGGCCATATATGGACACATATATAACATTATAGCTAAGAATATTTGAACAGATGTATGTATTTGAAATTCCAATAGTTGAATAAATATAGGAAATGACCATTTTTTAAATATTTCAAAATATATGTGTCAGGATTCTGCCTTCGGTCTTGTTAATTCTTGTTTTGTCTAGACACTAGCCCTGTTTTGTCTAGTATGTTGTGCTCGACTCGAGTTTTCTTGGGTCGAGCACTTATATTTCCTGTCAATGTCTGTCTTCGTCTTTGTATGAGCGCCGTCTTGGCCGTGCTCTGGCCGTGCGCGCTCCCGCTTGACGGTATGTTGCATATATGACATATTTTTTTATATATGTGAAATGCAAATATGAACTTGTATGTCATATATGTTATTGCCATATACACTGTAAAAATGCAGGGTTCCACTCAAGTCATTTCTTGTTGTCCCGATACAAATTAAGTTTTTAAGTTAATTAAGTTAATGTAACAAATTTAAGTGAATTGAACATAAAACAATTAAGTTGAAGATTAAAGAATTGTGTTATTTCAGCTCATTTTAAATAAGTAGATTGAACAAGCAGCAAAAATAATTGTTTGATTGCATGAGATTTCTATGTGGGCTGTTATTCTACTTACCGAAATAACGTAATGCCATTCTATATATACTATTTCATAAAAAAAGAAACACTATTTATAGGTTTACAACTATTGATCTTAGTTGTTTGTGTTTCTTGAGGGAATTACAAAGAAGTGTTTTAAAACGTCTTACGGGATCATTTATACAGCATGTGCAGTAAAATTAATATTTGTTTAACAAAGCATGAGCTGTGCATTTGTTCCTACTCATGCGTGCTGATGTTGATCCCGTAAGACGTAAGATATACAGATATACAGTAAGATATACTGAATATTCATGTGTGTTTTTATGTAAAAATCCTGGTACCATTACAAGTGGAACTCGAAAAACAGCACAAAACACAATAATAATAATAATAATAATAAAGCCCATCTCATCTCTGACCCATGACACAAGGCATAATCCACAAAAATGAAGAATTAGAAGTGAAATAAGTGGCAGACAGTTAACAAACTATTGATAAAGCTGTGTTATAATTCTTATCAGCACTAAAACCAAAATGTCGAAGAACACTGAAAACCAGTTTCACAAACTGATGACTTGTTTGTTTCAACATTAACTAATGCATTATTAAAATCCAAATTTACACTGATTAACATTAGTTAATGCACTGCGAGTTGAACTAAAAATGAACAACTGTATTACCATTAACTAACATTAAGAAAAATAAAAAAATACTAAATGTGTTGTTCATTGTTTGTCCCTGTTCGTAAATGCATTAACTAATACAACTTTTTGTATTAAGTGTTACTGAAATAGTTTGCATACAATCAAAAAATAGGGAGATATCAATCTTTTTTTTGCTAAGAAATTCCTACACCATGATGTTCTCACACATAAAGATTGTAAGCATAGATGAAGACAGTATTTTTAATAGACATGAGCAGAACAAGCTAAATGTCTTATAATTGTTCTTGAACTTCAGCTTGTGTGCCGTGACTCAGCACACTTTATCATCTGTTCTTTTACCAAATTAAGCATTAATTGCATGTATAAAAATGTATTTTTGTCAGGGCACGGTTTGTGTTAACAAAAAAAGACTGTGTGTAAACCCACTTTTATTATTTAAATGGCTTACAGAACTACATTTCAAGCTCATAAAGTTATTATGTAACACTTGCTAAATGGCAGGCAGCATCTGGAGTGGTTTTGACTCCAGCCAATGAGCTGTTTAAAAAACTCTCTGCCCTCTACATTATGCAAACTTCATGGAAAGAAAAAAAAAACACCTCAGAAGAACACAATGTATGGCTGGAGGCTTTTCTTGGAATGTTACAATCTGAACATCTACAGTACATTATAGCTCCTTTATGAGTGCATATATATTAGCCCTCCTGTAAAAATTACTATTATTTTACAAATATATCTCAAGTGCTTTTTAACAGAGCAAGGACATTTTTCCTATAATGTTTTATCTTCCGGAGAAAGTTTTATTTCTTTTAGTTTGGCCGGAATAAAAGCATTTAAATATTTTTAAAGATATTGTTTAACCCCTTAACTGTCACTTTTGAACATAGACATGAAATTGACATGAGATTTAAGCTTGGTCTCATTTTAAGGATGGCACTTGTCAGGTTGTAGCTAAAGTAAAAAAAAAAAAACTTATTAAAAGTTATATGCCTTTAAGTTTCTGAAAATAATAAAACAATAAATGTATATTTTAGAATATTACATGAAATATGTATTTTACAAAACCTGTTTTAGCTCATATTTGACATACAATCAAAACTAATTATCTGAACAAATTATATTCCAAATTTGAAGTTGATATCTCCAAAAATGAGCTTTCAGTAAATTTTGTTTGGTCGCAGTACCAGACATGACCACCGGTTGACATTCAGTTTCCATTAGTGACCATATGAGGGCGCTCCCTATTTCTCTGTATGTTTTGAGGAATATGAACCTCATTTTTTCATACTTTTGACAATATTTCTAACATAGACATCAATTTCTAAAGTAGTATGGGCATTTTGGTGGTATTTGACTAATTTAGCCTCTAAAAAAACATCTGAAAATTGCTTTACATGTGGACTGTAGCAAAGTAATGCTTTACAACTCTGATTGTTGCAAATTAATACATAACTGTTGCTCAGTAATATCTATTAAGAATATATTAAACATTTTAAGCTTTCAAATGATTAGATATAGTTTGTCATGATTGCTTTATGATTAGACTAATATTAGGATTTAAAAATGTAACCGTAAACCCTCAAAAAATGACATTTGCTGTTTGTTCAAATTACTTATATTAAATTAGGCTAAACACAATTCTTGATTTTATTGGCGGGGACAACTTAATTGTTTTATGTTCAATCCACTTAAATTTGTAAAAACGAATAAGTTAACTTAAATCGATTGTGTGGAACCCAGCATTTTTTTAACAGGTTGAAGAGCGACAGTAAATAGATTTTGATCTCTTACTCTTCCTACATAAAAAAACACTACAAACAGTGGTAAAATATGTATTGAAAAGACTTAGAGCTTTCTGATGGCAGTTTTGTATGAATTCATACAAACTTTTTTAATTTGTCCACCTGTCGGGTTTTAGAGACGTATGCATCACCATATGGGGCATAAGAATAGGACGTGTGTTTGGATATAACTCAGTTTTTTTTGACCACACTTCGTTATTATTGTTCATTTATTCGTTTGCCGGAAATTAGAACTGAATTTAGAAATAGTTTTGAAACAAATCTTTGTGCTTAACAAACTAAATTAAATATGTAGGCTAATGGATGTCTTCAGTGTTTCCTCACTCCACGAAAGTAAAGGTAAGAGAAATTAAAGAGGCCGAATGGAGGAGGCTCATTCTTTATCCTCGCGCTGCAGATGGTCTGTTTAACTGTTTTCTCACTAGTGAAGCATTCAGTTTTTCCACTTACAAAGTCCGCCATGTAAATAGCAAATGCGCCATGGCGCGACGCAACTGACTCTTAAAGGTGAGATGAGACACTGATTGGTTTAATGCACGTTATGCTCAAAACACACCCATAACTCATTAAGAGAATAAGCACAACCCTGTTAGACCATGTGCCAGGGCGCAGACCGTATTTTTTCATCCTTTCATCCAGTAGCTAAAGTGGATTCGGACATGCCTTTAATGCTTTTGCGTCATGCACTTTAGACTTTGTGCTGAGATTGTTAAAATAGAGCCCTTAATGTTTCAGTAACATACACTCAAAAAATATATATTTTGCTGCTTGTTCAAACTACTTATTTATAATGAGCAGAAACAACATGATTTTTTATGCTCATAAGTATACCACTGGTTATCTAACAACAGTTTGCTGCTCAGGAAAGGTCAAAATCAAAATTCTGTGATGTCAATGTCTATCAAACTGTTTCATCACTAAAATTTGGCAAAAATAAGTGTTGACATTATACAGAGTATCTCCTTCTGCATCTTCTTGATCATTAAAAGCATTCGTTTCTTGTGCGTCATTGAAAGAAAGAGAGCCTGTCAGGAGGAAATGTCCTTCCTTATAATTTTCTCTGTAAAAAAATGTCCTGTCCTTGTTCTTACTAAAATAAGCGGTTAATAAACACGCAAGTCAGGAAAGGTCTTCTCAAGTTTAGTAACAAGCTGTTCACACACCAGCAATGAAAATTGGCTTTAAACATTTTACAGCTAGATCCTTTAAGATAAGTTTGTTATTTGTGCTAATCCTTAACTCATTTTGTGAAGTATATTAATGACGGAAAAGCTTTCGTTATTGTTTAGTGTATTTTATGATTAATAACAAATGTTGTGGTGAGTTAACGAAACGTACAGTGAGGAAATCTGATAATCCTGGACTGCATGTACTGTACTGTACACACCACCTACTGAAAGACTAAGCCAAGAGTAAATGATTTTGAAATGACGAGTCACACAAACATTTTGCTGGCTCAGGTTCACTTACTAAAAGTGAACTATGGTTTTATTAGTTTATTATATAGTTAGTGTTGCAAAGCTGTGGTTAATTTGTGGTAATCATGTGGTATTTTTACAAAAATCATGTTTAATTTTTTTTATTGTCCAGTTTATTGATTTTAGAAACATGCAAATTCAGTCTACTCCTTTATGAATGTGTTTGAGCATTTATATATTTCTTTGTTAATTTATTTGTTATTTATTTATTATTGAAATGTCATATAGGGGATTACCAATATATACATGAATTAAAATATAGATTACTTAAATATTTTAATTATATAGGCCTAATTATATTATTTAAGATTTCTTAAAAACTTTTAAACTGACCTATACTGAAGTCAGAGAATCATATAAAACCTTTAAAAGTTTACAGTTTGGTACAGTTAGCTTATGTGTCACAATCCATAAACAAGGCCATTTTATTACAGTAACAAAGTTGTAAAACACTGCAAAAAGAAATATACACTTTAAAAAGTACAGTGACAAAATGTCATCAAAACAAATGTTTATTTTTTACGTTACTTTAACTTATTTTAGTAAGGTAATCCGGTTTCTACGAATATTAACTTTATTTTTAGTCAGTTTGATTTTTTTTTTTTATATAATATTGGGGATAGGGGTGTCACGGTGGCAAAGTGGGTAGCACGATCACCTCACACCAAGAAGGTCGCTGGTTTGAGCCTCGGCTGGGTCAGTTGGCATTTCTGTGTGGGTTTCCTCCGGGTGCTCCGGTTTCCCCCACAGTCCAAAGACATGTGCTATAGGTAAATTGGGTAAGCTAAATTGTCCGTAGTGTATGTGTGTGAATGAATGAGAGTGTATGGATGTTTCCCAGTGATGGGTTGCAGCTGGAAGGGCATCCGCTGCGTAAAACATATGCTGGATAAGTTGGTGGTTCATTCCGCTGTGGCGACCCCAGTTTAATAAAGGGACTAAGCTGAAAAGAAAATGAATGAATATTGGGGATTAGGAACCATGCTGAATTATTCTTACAAAGACCTTGTTAGATGCAACTGATTTTTAAAAAATATTGTAAGTAGTGTTAAAGACAGAGTATAATAAATAGTTACCATTAGTTGATAATCTTGTTAACATGTTAAACGCTAATTATGACTGCACATCACTGTGTATATATAGAAGTTCACTTTGTGAGTGTTCAGGGAAATTTTTCCTTCTAATCAGTGCTCTAATATTAGTAATGTTTTGCTGTCTGGTTTTCTTTCACTCTCTCTTTTACTTGTATTTTTATTCTAAAATCTGCCTCATTCTGAAAGAAATAGTCCATAAATTCAGTTTACGGGTGTTGCAGTTACACAGTTTATCTTTTTAATTCTGTGTCTGTTTAATTCAAAATCTGTGTATTTGTGTTGTTATATATATTGAGTATTAAGAAATATGGAGAATCATTTTTACAAAGACAATGCTTGATCTTTTGATTTGAATTTTATTTGATCATAAATAGTTAACTGACAGCGCCCTCTGTTGGTAATAATGTTAAGTGTTAAACGCTAATTAATAATGCATATTATACAGAAGTTCACTTTCTTAGCGAGTGTTCAGATTTTTTTTTATCAGTGCTCCACTATTAGTATTTATTAAATTATTATTTTTTGCAATCTGGTTTTCTTTCACACCCCTTTTACTTGTATTTTTATTACAAAAATCTGTCTCGTTCTCAAATAAATAGTCCATAAATCCATTTTACCTGTGTTGCAGTTAAACAGTTTATCATTTTATATTACTATTTGTGTTGTTTATTTGCTTTTTATCTGGAAACATATCTCTGGTTTTAGGTGGCTTTGTCTTTTCCCTCTCTATTTCTCCCGCTTTCTGCCTCTCTGCTGCTGCCGCTGGTTTGTTTACATCAGTTCCATCAGTTCAATCTCTGGCGCAAGGGCTTGTGGGCCATGTGTCTGCCATAGTCGCGGTGCATTGTGGGAAGGTTGTGGTCCTCCAGCGGCTCGGTTCGGAATAATGTCTGCCTCGGAGGACGCGGACGGTTCTTCCCCGGGATTGTGCCCGAGCTTCGCCGTGATCTGCTCGTTTCTGGAGCGGTACGGAGCTCTACTGGACCTGCCGGAGGTGTCGTTCCCGGAGCTGGAGCACAGCCTGCAGGACAGCAGCGCGGGTGAGCCGCTCCTCCATTGTTGCTCTTCGGCTGCTTTACAAGCGAATAAACGGCCCGCTCGGTTCTCCAGCGGCGGGTGTCGGTGCTTTTAACGCCGTTTGCCTCTCTAACGCGCCGTTTCTGCTGTTCATTTCGGCGTTTTGCGGGACAGAAGTCGTTATTCTGTTTTATTTGCTCATCACAGCGTATAGAAATGCATGGCTTGTTTATTTGGATTTCCATGCGATGTTTTGGTTTATAAAAACAATTTGTGTTTAGATTTAATGGCACGTTTGCTGCGAGGAGTGGAATATTCGTGTTTATGCATAGTTAAATAATAATTTGGCATGCATTAGTGCGATGAGCAACGCGCATGCGCAGAGTGTGTAAACTTCCTGCTCCCGCTGCTGGGACGGAGAAATGAAAATATTGTGTTATTTTGATTGTCAACCTTTAGTGAAAGACAACAATGAAGATTTATTTTTTTCCCGTTGATAGTTTTTGCAGTCTATGTATAATCTGAATTGACAGACCGTTATTACTAACATAATATGTACAATTGTAGCCACAAAATTGGCACAGTTGTTTTTTCTAGACTAAAACTGTAGTAAATTATTACAGATTTTCCATACAACCACAGCTATAGCCTTTAACGTGCATTGTATGGTGGTTAAAAATAGTTTTTTAAAGTAAAATATTCACATTTGTGTGAACTATCGCTTTACATTGCTTCAGTTATGTAACGATAACTGTATCTGTTAGGATATTTGCCAGATACTTTTGTGATAAAATATATTTACTTTAGAGGCATATATTCTTATGCATATTTTATGTACATGCAATAATAGATAAACGCCAGAATTTACAAACCTATTTTTTATTTTTGTGTGATTGTAAAAGAGTGGTTCTTGAATCCTACCATCACTTTAATTAATTCTTTTTTTATTTCACTAATGAAAGTAAATGACTTGGTTACTAATTAAGAAACACCAGTGATGTAGTATTAACAGTTACTGTATAAACTCAAATATGGCCAGTTAATTCCTTGTTTTAATTAATCAGACTGCTAACAATACACAATGTTTATTTAATATGCTCTAATTTTCAAATCTGCGTTTTATATGTTCATAGAAAGCAGTTTGAGAACCACTGCCTTATAAATGAATTGTCAGAACATGGCTGTGTAAATTATATTAATGCTTTAATATTGAAATGCTTTTATGTCCCTAGTACCCAAACTTCTTGTGGATCTTCACGTGAAGTTACTGAGGAAAATTGGCAAGTCTGTATCTGCAGACAGATGGGAGAAATATCTCATTAAGGTATGTCGGTCAATATTAACATTAAACTTATGCGTTAGATAACTAATTTTGTTGCTTTTCACACACAGTTCCATATAGCTGTTATCATGACTTATTTCAGTGCTAAATGAAAATATGCATAGATGTAATTTCCCATGGTTTTATTGTAGATCTGTCAGGAGTTTAACACCACATGGGCATGGGAGTTGGAAAAGAAAGGTTATCAAGAGTTGACAGTGGAGTGTAAGACAGGAATATTGAAGGTAAGATGAGAAAACACCTGGAATGGGTAACACTGGAACCTAAAGTCGATCTATAAAAATAGTTGCCGTTTGTACCATATTTTTGTTTTTTATTAACACAATTTATCTTGTGTTTCTCTAACAGTATTTGTGTGAATGCCAGTTTGATGACAATGTCAAGTTTAAAAATGCTATCAATGAAGAAGATCCGGATAAAATGCGACTTCAGCCCATTGGCCGAGACAAAGACGGCCTCATGTACTGGTTCCAGCTGGACCAAGACCATAATGTGAGGATCTATGTGGAAGAACAGGATGATTTGGATGGTTCGTCCTGGAAATGTATAGTAAGGTAGGCATTCTGCAATTAATTTTTGTTTCCTATTATGCTTTAAAAAAAAAAATAAGATATATTACAAGTTTTGGGTGTCCTCAGAATGAGGCTGTAAAATTACTTTTTGTACTATAAATGTTGTGCATTAAATGTTTACTTTGGGTGGATGAAAAAAGATGTTGTTTTTATGTGTCTCTTTAAATGCAAATGAGCTGCTGCCCCGTTTCTAGAAGAGGGTGTATTGTCTAGAGCTTGTGCCTTGGTTACTCCGGCAACAGCAAACAACATCGTTATATGTTAATGTTAAAGTGAACTGGAAGTTAATAGGGGTGTGACGAAATCTCGGGCTATGAGATGTCGCGAGACTAAATCGCGATGAGATTTCTCGTAGAGGTGAAAAGTTGTCTCGTGAGTTGGGATGTTATTATGGAGCGTGAGGGTGAATTTAGCACTGAAGATTGAAGGCAGGATTGTATTAGAACCGCACATCAAGTGCTTTGCACACACCTGACAGGCTGGCCTCGGAGTTGCGCGTCACTCGTTTGGGGCGGGTGAGTGTGACGTAACCAATTTTTGCTTCACCGGAGTTCAAGGGTTGCCGCGTCCAAAAGCAGAGGCTGCTACAACTGCAGCCACACGCATTAACCACGGCTCATAACATGCGCACTTTAGATATGCTTAAAGCCATAATCGTTCCAGTGCACTGAAAAGTTTGCGCCCTGAAAAGTCCCACAATGCACTATAAAAGTCAGGACGCATCGATGCACATTATGCTCCCTTAATGAAATCTTGGAAGTGCAAAACTTGAACCAAATATTAATATAACGTCAAACGAGAGATGCTTTTCTAAAAAGATTTATTTAACATAACAAACATAGTTTGACAGGAACAGAACAATCTAAAAATCTTTTTTGCTATAATGTGCTTTTAAAAACTTCATAAAATGAATGTGTGAAAAATATTAGTTCTGCTGTTGTTTAAAAAAATTTTTTTATATTGTACAACAAGGACGTTCTCATTTCATAGTCTGTGTGTCCCAATGTGTAGCGAACCAAGCTTATCTCTGCCCTTACCAGAATTCATGTACATGACCTACTGATCCACAACCTAAAGAGCTAGCCAGCTGATTGAGAGACAACTTTTGTTTTAGTATGTATTTCCAAATGAAACTGAATATAAAGTAGGGGGCGGGGCTTTCTTTTTGCGCATCATTCCCTTGTAGCAAACTGACGCTAGAGGGGCGTGGTTAAGAATATTGTGGCTGAAACCATCAAACTGGCGTCTACAGAGAAGGACCGCCACTACAAATGCAGAAAAAAATGGTCAGACTTTGAAGATTACCAAAACAAACATTTTTATTTCAGTGCATTAACTTGCACATATAAATTTTTCACCTTAAGAATAACAATGTGCGCTAGGAAAATAAACATTGCACATTTTGATTTCACACAGACTTTAAAGTCTTGTCAGTTTAAATTCCTAATAGATGTTTTTTTTATCCTCACATTGTGTGAATGTATTCATAGTGGAAAAAATCCATAATTTATCATTGCAGAAATAGAGATGACCTGGCTCAAACTCTTGGACTGTTGAAGACTCAGATTGATCCAGCGCTCCTGGTGAAGAAGGAACAGGAGGAGGGCTCGTCTAGTAACAGTCCAAATCCAGATGATGAGGAGAACAAAAAGAAAGAGGGAGCTGAATGTATGTTTAATTAAAAAAAGTAACCAGTTATTGAGTAAAACACAGTTTGAGTGTTTAATAGATTATTTTTCTGTGTGGCTGTGGCTTTAGTGGAGAAGTCACAAGATGATTTGTCTACATCTGAAAATAAAGAAAACATATTAGAGAAAGAAAATAAGAAGGAAGAAGATGCAGATGCCACAGACGCTGTGTCGGAAAAGGGTTTAAAGGTGAAAGAGGAGCTGCAGAAACATTCAGAGACGGCAAACGGCTCTGGCGTTATTGCTGGATCAATCAAAGAAGAGCCACAGGACGATGAGAAAGTCTTTTCAGCACCTTCAAAGAAAGCAGAACAGACTGAGGAGGTGAAGAGAAAAACGCTAGAAGAGACCCAAAGAGCACTGAAAAATGACCATCAAGCTAAAATCCCCCTGAAAAAGCGAGAGATGAAGCTAAGTGAAGACTTTGACAGCAACAACGCAGGACTTCGAAATGCTCCAGTAAAAGAATCAAATACGTGTTTTGATGATAGCAGGTCGAGTGCTGAAAAGATCAATGGCCACGTACCTCACCTTCAAAAAGAAACAACGGATTCAGAAAGTCTCTCTCGCTTTGAATCCAATGAAAGAACAAAAGATGCCCAGGCGGATGAAAAGATGGAAACGAATGAAACCAGATTGTGCGCTGAAGAGAAGATGGAAGTAGAGAAACCCGAGGAGAACAAGGTAACTTCAGCTCAACAGCACAAAACGACACCTGGGGAAGAAAAACCAAGTGAACTATTAGAAAAGACACCTGGTTCTGTAGTAACTGAGAATATGGAAACTATTGAAGATAATAAGACAACACCATGTGAAGACTCAGCAAATTATCTGCCTAAAGAGAAATCGATTAAAGATATTACAAACAAAAAGTCAAAAGAAGATTCATTGAAAGATGCCCCAAGCAAAGAATCAAAAGGAGAATCATTGAAAGAAAGCAAAGAGTCAACAGAAGATTCATTGAAAGATGCCCCAAGCAAAGAATCAAAAGAAGAATCATTGAAAGATGACCCAAGCA
>CAIGQV010018202.1:6009105-6023862 GCA_903798115.1 Danio jaintianensis
CCAGAAAAGGAGTCGCAGAAGGTCATCCCAGAAAAGGAGTCGCAGAAAGTTATCCCAAGTCAGAAATCTCTTAATAAAGACCAAGAACAACCAATGGAAACAGAATCATTCCAGTCATCAAAATCAGAAGAGACCCGTGAAATAATCAAACCACATTCTGGCACAGAAAAACCAGAGAACGCTGAAGAAAGTAAACTTCATGACAGCAACACAGAAAAAGAGCCAACTGAAAAACCATGCATCTCAGAAGGAGACAAACTCTTAACCAGTGGAGAAACCAAGTCCATTGCTTCTAAACCCTGTGCAGATACGGATAGCCCTCCAGACAAAAAACAAGAGAAGTCTGCCTCCTCCAAATCGAGAACGGATACTAAACAATCATCTGTTTCTGATTCAAAAAAGTCAGAAACCACAAAGAAAGTAGATGCTGAGGACAAATGTGGTGCAGCTGAAACAGCTAAAACTGACAAATCAGAAATGGCAGAGGACAAAGATAAAAAGAGTAAAACTGCAAAAACATCAGATGAAGATAAAGCTCCAGAAAAGCCCAATGAATCAGACCGAGAACATGAAAAGCAACCAGATTCAAAGGACGGGAATCAAATGGAAACTGATTTGGAGATCACTAAAACTGCTGAGGAGACAACAAAAGAAAGCGTGGAGGAAGCAAATGTTCCTGTGGATAAAAGCACCAGCAAACAATCAGAGCGAAACGCGACTTCTGAAGAACGTGAGGCTTCCAGTGTTGTTCAAGAAAAGAGTAAAAGCATTAAAAAACCAGGACGGCCTTCAAAGAATTCTCATGAGAGTCAGGGTAAGGATAAAACTGTAGAAGAGGATGAAGATGATGGAAAGCGACAGGGAAGAGTTCCTCTGAAGATGAAGAAACCAGCTCATAGGAGGAAGGCAGAGATTCAGAGAGAAGAGCTGAAGGGAGATTCGGAGTCTGAGACGACGGATGGACGGTGTTTGAGAAGGTCTCCCAGAATCTGCAGACCCACTGCTAAAGCTGTGGAGATCCAGGACAAGAGGGCGGAGCGGAAACAGGCCACGCCGGAGAAGGAGGAAGATGAAGAGGAGGAGCCTGTACAGAGGAAACCGAGGAAAGCAGAGCCAGATGGACAGACAAAACCAAAGGTATGTGATGACAGGGTGTCTGCAGGGTCTTAAAAAGTCAAGTTAAATTTGAAAAACAAATTTTAGGACTTAAGTCTTAAATTGACTGTAATTTGGTGTTGTAGGTCTTAAAGGTCCCATGAAATTAAAATCAAGTTTTTTAGATGTTAGTATCAGTATTGTTAGTTTTTAGGATCTCTATTAGATATATCAGTTTATAGGATATAAAACTGTTATAAACATGTAAAGCTTGTAGTTTGTCACTTCTGCCTAAATTGATCAACAGTTTTATTCACGTCACCTCATACTTCAGTTTCTCATCAAATCATGTCCAATCAAATGTTCTCTTGTATCTGACATGCCCCGCCCCCTTCAAGACGCTTTTCATTTGATGCGCTTGAGCTCAACCACTCTCATTGGCAGAGCTGTGATAAAACAAAATGCTATTGGCTGTTTGGGGGAGGAGCTACACTATGTCCCACCCTCTCTTCATGTTTCGAGATTTGAGGTTGAGATTACATCAAACATTGAATAAAAATGCACATTTCAAAGCACTTCACCAGACCTTTAAGTTTCCTATGTCCATGTAAAGCTACCCAATCCGGCCAACACCAACAAACCATCTTAAAAAAAACTATTAACAAAACATTTAACATTAACATTTATTTACCATTTACAAATATGGTTTAGTTATTTTCATTATATTCTTTTACAATAATATTGTTTAAATGTTCACCATGTAGGGGTGGCGCAGTGGGTAGCGCTGTCGCCTCACAGCAAGAAGGTCGCTTGTTCGAGCCTCGGCTGGGTCAGTTGGCATTTCTCTGTGGAGTTTGCATGTTCTCCCCATGTTCGCGTGGGTTTCCTCCAGTGCTCTGGTTTCCCCCACAAGTCCAAAGACATGCGCTATAGGTGAATTGAATAAGCTAAATTGTCCGTAGTGTATGTGTGTGAATGAGAGTGTTTTGGTTGTTTCCCAGTGATGGGCTGCAGCTGGAAAGGCATCCGCTGCGTAAAACATATGCTGGATAAGTTGGCGGTTCATTCCGCTGTGGTGACCCCTGATTAATAAAGGGACTAAGCTGAAAAGAAAATGAATGAATGAATGAGTTCACCATGTATTTATAGCTAAGTATAGTTTATCATAGTTTTTAAATCTTTTTTTTATTTTTATTTTTATTTTATTTTTTTTTTAGAAAAGTTATCCTAAAAAATATAAATATATGGCTAAGAAAATGTAAGTTCTTTTTAATGGGACAAGTAAAACAAAATTCCACTGCTCATTATAAAAAAGCCTTAGCATTTTGCATGCATAGTGTTCTTAAAAAGGTCTTAACAAGTCTTACATTTGACTTGGTGAAACCTGCAGAAACCCTGGTCTAATAATGAAATGAAAGATATCAATTTCTCATTCTCAGTTTAGTCTGGAGTAAAATGTTACATTTCTTCCAAATTTGTACTTTTTTGCTGCAATAAAATGACAGTTTAGTAAATTGTTGTGATTTTTATATCGCTGTTAATCTTTAGCTTAAGGAATTTATTTAGCATAAAGCTTTCTTTTATGTTTTACCTTATAATGTGCTGATTACTAATTAAATTGTAGCATTTAAAAAGACTTTTTTTTTGCTTTTCTGCAATAAAATTGACAATTTAGTTAACTGTTGCTATATATATCTATGCATTTTTAGCTTAGGAAATATATTTAGCATAATGTTTTTATACTGTACATTATGGTGTGCAGATGACAATATTGTAGCATTTAAAAACTTCTGATTATTTCAGATTTTAGTGTTTTTTAATTTAATTCAAGACAAAATAATATAGAATTTTTGTATCTACGATTGAATGATTATTGACAGTAACATAACAGTAATTACAGTTTAGAAATATTAGCAAGTTTTTAAAATTACATATATTTTTGGTTTGCTAGTTTATGAAGTTGTGTATAGTACCGTAATAAAAATGAGGGCAGGATTATTGGTTTTCAAAGAAGTCACTTATGCTACTCATATCTAATATATAGTAAAAACTGTAATGTGAAATTTAAATAACTTCTTCATCTGCAATAATAACTTTGTTTTTCTATTTCTGTTTTTTTAACTAAATCTTAAAATGTACTTTATTACTGTGACGTCAAAGCTGAATTTTCAGAACCAGTCTTCAGAAATCATTATAGTATGCTGATTTGATGATCAAGAAACTTTTACCAATGTTGAAAACGCTGTGCTACTTCATATTTCTCTTAAACTGTTACATTTTTTCTGTTAAATCTTTTAAATTGATGAGCATACAATTCAAAGCAAAGTAATTTACTTGGAAAATAAATGTTTTGTAACGTAACTTCTCATTCAGCAGGTGGGGAGACGTCGAAAACGACAACCGTGGTCTCGCATGAGGCGTAAAAAGAAATCTTCGGAGGATGAGGAAGATGAAGAGGAGAGTGAGGAAGAGGAGACCGAGGAGGATGACAGCGATGAAGACTACAAGGTGGAGAAAAGCAGGAAAAGACGGAGAAACCGAAACCGCGAGCGGCGGAGCTCTGACTCCTCCACCTCTTCATCAGAAGACGATACACCCAATGATGACCCCTGCAAACACTGTGGCCTTCCCAACCATCCCGAACTGGTGCGACACACTTCATAAAAACAAGTTCAACACGCGGTCAGATGTGCTAACTATAGAGCCATATGAAATCTCTTAATTTTTTTTTTTAAATGCACTTTTTGTATTCGTCATCTCCTTTTTTTTTTTTTTTTTTTTTTACTGGGTACCCAAAGTGCAGAAATCTGAAAATGATGTCCCTGCATTTTTGTGTGAATAGCTAATTCATATACTTTATAAAATTATGTCTAAAAAAAAAAAAAAGTCATATCAGCAATCCTAGTCAAGGCTGATTTAACGGGGTCGCACACTGGATGACACATGACAGTTGGAAGTAACGCACACATTCGCAGGTTATTTAAAATGAAATCATTCAGATGGCGCCCTGTGGTGCGGCAGAAATATGAACAGTGTCCTGAGTCATAGCTGGGCGCCGCGGACAGCTACCGACTTGCAGCACCGGTGCGTACCCTGATAGAAATCGTATACTTCTGCATGCTGTTTGTGTTGCTCTGCAATAGCACTTTCGAAACGCTAGCTGGAGGTTTTTATGTTTCTCTGTGTCCAGTTTCTTCGTGGGTGTTTTATCTGCTACATTACTGTAAAAGTAGCTAAAACTCAATCATTCAGAGGTGGGGAGTTTCCATCTGGAGCTCTTTCACGGAACTCGACACTTGTAAACAATCGCTCCATCGGGCTTGCAACTCTCAGCACCGCTCTCACTCGCCACCGCTTCCAAGCCGACCAATCACAGAGCTTGCGATACGTGCCGTTGCGGCGTATAGTTACATTTTTTGAGAGGTGCGTGTCAGCCATGCGAGGGCTATGTGACCGCTCGAAGACTGCACCGGACCATATGCGTGCGCTTGACGCAGAAGTATAAAAATCAGCCTTCAGACTGCTATGTCATGTAACAACAACAATGCTGGACTATTTTAATGTTTTTATGCTGCAAAGGCTGATGAGGTTAATAGCTTTAGTAAAAAGCATTCGCCATGTTCACCTTCTGGTGGTTTGTATATAGCGTACAAGGTTAATGTGTATACCTCTTTTTCCATTTTTTTTGTTTTATTTATTTATTTATTTTATATCTCTGTGGAAGAATTACTGCGCCACACTCTCTGACATGTATACAAAATTGTTTTAATGGCTAAAGACACGGTCACACTGCACTTTTTACCTATAGACTTCCATTCATACCCGTGCGATTGCGACAGACCGAAAACTTGTGTGACAAGTTTCGCAGTTCGCTGCTTGGCGAACTCTGACCTGTGAAATCGCATCACGTTATTCCGTGAGACCAATCGAAAATCAAAACATGACCTCCCTGTACAGAAATTTAAAATATGGACCAGTCGCTCGCTTTTTTTAATGTCTAATCATCTTGTTTAATCCCGCCCCTTTTCGCAGGGTCGTACGACAGAATTTCACATGCTCAAACTCTAATGTGACCACGGCATTAATGTGAAAACACAAAATAGGGGAGGGAAAGCTCTGGTTTCCTGTGGATGTAGCCTAAGTTTTTAATACAAGACCCCCAATTTCTTTGAACCAATTTATTCCGAAGAGAGAAACGCAGTATATCTATAATAGGCTACAGCAGGGGTGTCAAACTCAGTTCCTGAAGGGCCGCAGATCGATTAAACACACTTGTCTGTAGGTTTCAAACAAGCCCGAAGGACTCAATTAGTATGATAAGGTGTGTTTAATTAGAGTTGGAACTAAACTGTGCAGAGCTGCGGCCCTACAGGAAGTTTGACACCCCTGGGCTACAGCTATTACCTTTCAAAATTGGTATTTATATTCTGTCTCTTTGTATTGCGCATTTTGTTTGTCATGAAGTGCTTTGTGCTGCGAGACGAAATGGATCATATTAGACATTGTTCAGGATTGTCGTGTACGCTTGCAGGGTCACTCTGATATGTCAAAAATATTGCTACGGATACAAAAAAAATGCAGAAAATTACATATGATCCAGATATTATTGTAACAGAAAAAGGTTTCAGAGACAGTGTGTAAATGTGAGGTTGCATTTTTTTTGTGAAAACCCAAAAATGAACATTTCCTCTCCATTACTCACACTCAAGTGGTTATAAACTTTAATGGATTTTCATTGAACACAAAACAAGATATTCTGAAGAATGTTGGAAAAAAAACAAACAAACAAACAAACATTGACTTCCACAGAATTTCTTTCATAGTTTTTTTTCCAACATTCTTCAGAATATCTTCGTTTGGGTTTAACTGAAGAAAGAAACTCAAACAGGTTTGGAAAAAGTGCAGGATGAGTAAACATTTTGACTTTCAGACACCATGTGCAAGGACCTTTACCTTAGTTTTATTTATAATTTGGCAAATGATGTGACATTCAGCATCATGCAATAAACTGTGATTCTGCATTTTGCTCATTACAGACATCAGGCCTGTGCGTTTATGCTGTCATATTTCTCTTCCCCAGATCCTGTTGTGTGATTCCTGTGACAGCGGCTACCACACCGCCTGCCTGCGTCCTCCGCTCATGATCATTCCAGACGGAGAGTGGTTCTGTCCTCCCTGCCAGCACGTGAGTCCATCAGAGATCACCAGTCCCTTTCACAAATCAACAATTCTGGCTATTCTGATGCTGTTCATTTGGCTTGCAGAAGCTACTTTGCGACAGACTGGAAGAGCAGCTGCTGAATTTGGATGCCGCCCTCAAAAAGAAAGAACGTGCAGAGCGAAGGTGAATAAAGAGATGTTTAAAACTGATCAAATTATTCAGATGGCAATCGCAGAAAAGGTCATGCCGTGTTTATTCAGTCACCTGCTTTCTAGTGTGTAGAAAGAAATTTAAGAGTCAATATCAATGGCAAATCCAAAGAACTGATAATAAGTGCTCTATAATTTTTTTCCAAAGTTTATCTGCATTTCAACCGCTCTGTCTATCCACCTTATTTTTCAACATGGAAGTTAACTGTTTTCTGTGGATATGCGAGATTCTGGTTTGTAAGTCATGGTAGGGAAATAACACGAATAATATTTCAAAATACAGTAAATGGTAAGGCTAGAAATTAGTGTGTTTATAATTAATATAACACATTAAAATAAAACTGTATCTTGTATCAAAGGTTTCTTGTATCAAGCAGCAAAATTAGTTGTTTTGAATTGCTAAAGGCTGCTGGATTCAACACAGGAAACTGGTCAATCTGGCTCTAACATGAAAATGAAGGTGGATATGAGAAATTTTCAGCCTGAAATGTTGACTTTCATTTTGCTTTTATCCATCATAGGAAAGAGCGACTGGTGTATGTTGGCATTAGTGTGGAGAACATCATCACGCCTTCTGTAAGTCCCTCCGTATGGATATTTAATATTAAAATACTTGCATGTGATATAAAGCACTTTAATTAAATATATGAAGTCACACTTTGGCATTATAATAATTTTGTTGTGTAACTATCCTGGTGGATAAACTAAAATGATTAATCAAATGGATTTAAAAGGGATAGTTCACTCAAATATGATCATCGTTTTCAGTGCCGTTCAAAATTTTGGAGTCTGCACTGATTTGATAACAATACAGTAAAAAAGACAGGTGTCACAAGATCCTTTGGAAATAATAATTATGTGCTGATTTAAAACTTTACAAACATTTTTAGATTAATCAATGCTGAAAACAGTTGTGCTGCATTATATTTTGAAGAATACTTTTTTTAAGGTTTCCATTTAAAAGAACAACATTTATATGACAAAAATAAAAATCAAATAATTTCTATTTTAAACAGCGTTATTTTGATTTCAAGCAAAAGTCGTTCTTTCAAAGGGAAATTATTTTAAATTCTATTTTTTGCATCATAAGAAAAAAAAAAAAACTTCTTTTGATCAATTTAATTTTTGTTGAAATCTCTATGATTTAGCTCATTAAAAAGCTTATTTACTGACCCTAAACCTTTACATTTTTTATTATTATTATTGTTATTATTATTATTATTATTATTATACAAGGTTTCCACACTTTTTAATAGTACTTGAATTTCAGACATATGAATTCAGGTCCTTGAAAGTGCTTGAATTCAGTTTAAAATAAGATTTGTTTATGGTGTTATTTCAACAATTGTGCTGTGCTGCGGTCGAAAACAACAAAAAAAAACGAATTTTTTAATTAAAAAATGTTAAATGTACAATAACAGTGACAGATACTGCACATTTTATCAATATTTCAGAAAGCGCATGTGAATATTACCAGTATTGAATTCAACAAATTTTAGTAACGTTCTTTGAACATGACCGTTTAAAATGGTCAATAAAATGTGAATTACAAAGGTGCTTAATTTAAAATAATTGGTTCTTTTAAAAAAAAAAAAAAAGAAAGAAAAAGGGCAGCACGGTGGCTCAGTGGTTAGCACTTTCGCCTCACAGCAGGAAGGTCGCTGGTTCGAGTCCCGGCTGGGCCAGTTGGCATCCGGTTTCCCCCACAGTCCAAAGACATGCGCTATCGGTGAATTGGATGAACTAAATTGGCCATAGTTTATAAGTGCGTGTGAATGTGAGAGTGTATGGGTGTTTCCCAGTACTGGGTTGTGGCTGGAAGGGCATCTGCTGCATAAAACATATGCCGGAGTAGTTGGCGGTTCATTCCCCTGTGGTGACCCCTATTTAATAAGGGACTAAGTTGAAGGAAAATTAATGAATGAATGGTGCTTTAAAAAGTCATTGAAAGTATTTGAATCTGGTGTCCATGAAAGAGTGGGAACCCTGATCATAACAATTTTTTTAAAGGTTGAGGTGCAGGAAGAAAAGGAAGAGGTTTTGGTGAAGGATAAAACGGAGACGAAGAAGAGCAAAGGCTGGGGACGGAGATCAACCAGAGCCAAGAAATACATAAGCTACAGGTATATCAATCTCCTTTGCTCACACAATAGCCTTATACGCTTCATACATCATCTTTATTCACTCTTTATTGCTCAATTTGGGACAGATTTGATGAGTTTGATGAAGCGATCGAAGAGGCGATTGAGGAGGACATCAAAGAGGCAGAAGGTGGAGGTGAAGGAGCTTTTATTTGCTCTTTTTGCTGTGCAGTTTTGTTGATGTTTGAGCTCGAATGACTGATCAGATGTGTGTATTTTTATCCAGGAGCAGGACGAGGGAAGGACATGGCGAACATCACAGGCCACAGAGGGAAGGACATGTCCACCATCTTACAGGAGGAAGGCAAGGAGAATGGCCGACCCCAGAGAATCAGTGCCGCGCAGAAGAAGAAACGGCGGCGTCTCAATGATCTGGACAGCGACAGCACTGTAGATGAGGAGGAGAGTGAAGACGAGTTTCGTCTCAGCGACAGGTAATGCTAAAGGGCATTTAATATGTGCAGTGCTGTCAAAATTAATAATGTATGCAATAAAAATTTTGTTGATAAATTTACATTTGATCTGCTGAAATAGACTAAGTTTTTTTCAAATTATGTACATATATATATATATATATATATATATATGTGTACAGTGCTCAGCATAATTGAGTACACCCCATTTTGAAAATGAATATTTTTATCCATTTCTCAGTGAATATAGGCAATGTATTTTGGTGCATTTAAACAAAACAGATTTATTAAACAGATATATTTATTAAAATAAGATTTTAGTCACCAAACATATTTAGAAATTAAAAGATAATAAAATTAAATTCAAGCTAAATATTGCAAAAAAACATTTTATGACAACCTACAAAATTTCAACTAAATTTTTTAATTTTTTTGCTTCTCTTGATTTTTCCTCTTTTTTAAAAATTTGTATTTAATATTTTTCTATAACATATAAATTTGGGTGTACTAGCTTTTGGACCATTATCGTAAGTTATTTTGTTAGATAAGCTCCAGATTTGGCTTCAGTACTGACTAATCTAATGTATATGCACAAATATAGTATTGTATAGCTTCCTATTAAAATATGAATTTTTCTTTTTTCTTTCATTTTCTTTTCGGCTTAGTCCCTTTATTAATCTGGGGTCGCCACAGCGGGATGAACCGCCAACTTATCCAGCATATGTTTTACGCAGCGGATGCCCTTCCAGCTGCAACCCATCACTGGGAAACATTCATACACACTCATTCGCACACATACACTACGGACAATTTTAGCTTACCCAATTCACCTATATCGCTATATCACCTATATCATATATAAAATATGAATTTAAAAGATTTTTTTTACTGGCCCTAGATTTTTGTTATTATTATTATTATTATTATTATTATTATACAGGGTTCCCACACTTCTTGAAAGTATAGTAAATTGAATTACAATATTATGACTCAAGGCCTGGAAAGTACTTAAAAACAAACACAGGTCTTTGAAAGTGCTTGAATTAAATTTGAAATAAAATTAGTTTATGGTGTTTAGTTAACAGAGAAATTCTTAATTTAAAAATGTTAAATGTACAATAACAATGACAGATACTGCACATTTTATCAATATTTCAGAAAGCGCATGTGAATATTACCAGTATTGAATTCAACATATTTTAGTAACGTTCTTTGAACATTAAAACAGTCAAAAAAGGTTTTGTTGTTGATAAATGTACATTTGATCTGCTGAAGTTGACAAAGTTTTCTGAAAGTTAATAAATATATATTTTAATTGCTAGAAAATAAATCTAACAATGTAATATGTAGATATTTTGAAAATCATAAAAAAATTTAAGCACCAAATAAATAATGTTGGATTGTTAAACTAGAGCTTGTTAAATTAATTATTATAAAAAACATATAAAATATATAAATAAATATAAGTAGGTTAAATGATGCACAACCTGCTTAGGTATATACATTTTTTGCAGGTTTTTTCCATCCTCAAATAATGAAATTAATTTGATTAATTTATATTTAATCTGCTGAAGTAGAAAATGTTTTTTATTGATTTAAAATCTTTGATTTGTATTTAATTGCAAAAAAGGGATAATATAATAAAATCCACAAACTTCAAACAATTCTTTATTGATCAATTTATGTTTGCCCTGCTTAGTTACATTTTATTTGAAGGTTAAATGAGAAAATCTAAAAACTAACTTTTAAAATATTAGTTTGTCCAAAAATGAAAATTCTGCTATTAGTTACTCATCCTCTTGTCGTTCCAATCTTCTGGGTCCTTTCTTTGTCTTTGAAGCACAAATTAAGAAATTATAGGTGACATTTGAGAGCTCCATGGATGGCAACAGTCCAGAGACATTCAGTCCAGAAAAATACCAAAAACATATCCTCTAAACAATCCATGTGTCTTCATTCGTTCAATCAGAATATAACAAAGCTACAAAAGTACTTTTGTGCACACATTAAACCAAAAAGAAATGACTTAATTGAACAGTTTCTTCTCCTCAGTGTCAGTATAGGGAGCACAGTATCATTGAAATGAGTAAGTGAAATGACTGATCAGTGAAATGACATTTGCGCTGCTCTGATTGGTCAGCAGTTCTGAGGAGGAGTTTGTGGCGTCTGAAAACGCTGAAAGCGAAGACAACGCGCCATCCTTAGAGGACAGCGACTTCGACAGTGACGCTCAAGGTACAAGAGTGAATCCTGCGAACAGAAAGAAGACGAGCCGGAGTCGAAACAGGAGAAAACAACCTCCGCGCAGGAGACGCAGACCCAGAGGATACTCTGATGAAGAGGAGCTGGAGACGGATGAAGAGGAGGAAGAGGAGGACGAGATTGGTGAGGCACAGATTAATTTCTTCCGGATTGGAAGTATTTTTAAAGAAAAATGGATAAATAAAAACATAAGAAATGCATATAGGTTTTAATAACATCTAAAAGCTAATATAAGAGCTGTTGTTTAATTTTGGTTGCATTTTAAGGCTAATTAAAATAGTAACTTTTTTGTTGGCTAATAGGTATTGTTTATGTATTTTGCTAGTTTTTATTTCAAATAAAGTATATATGTAACGGAGGCCAGCTAGCGAAGTGCTGTGCAGGTAAACTTCACTCCTCTGACCTCTAAAGGTGCTCTAGCAACAGACACTAGTGGCAATGGTCTTTAGCCTCCTTGTTAGAGCAACCGACTCCCATGCAAAGAGTCGCCAGTTCGATCCCAGCTCAACGTGGGTTAAGTGCAGTAGGAGCAGTGGGTTACACGTGGGGGATCGTCTGGGATGGGAGTGAGGTTTAGGGGGGTGAGTGTAACAGAGGCCAGCTAGCGAAGTGCTATGCAGGTAAACCTCACTCCTCTGACCTCTAAAGGTGCTCTAGCGACAGACGCTAGAGGCCATGGTCTTTAGCCTCCTTGTTAGAGCAACTGACTCCCATACAAATAATCACCGGTTTGATCCCAGCTCAGACCGGGTTGGGTGCAGTAGGACCAGTGGATTAAATATATTTTTTATGATTATTTGTTGTGGTAATTCCTAGAATACAAAAAGGAAATCGTAAATTCAAATTGAAGGTTGTAATGCTTGATACTGTATTTTAAAGGGTAATTTTTTTCAGTATTTTATTATGGTTAAAACCCTTTTGATGATTATTTAGCTGTTAGAAAATAAAATGACTTGAGAAATGTATAATTAAATGATTTCTAGCCTGAAATAATTAAGTTTATATTTGTGATCAACCTGGTAGTGTAGACAATTTTCTCAAAATTAATTAATTTAAATCATTAAATAATTGCTAGATTATTAATATTTAAAATATTATTATTGTTAAATATAATGTAATATAAAATATATACAATAAAATATTTGTAGAAATATCTTTGAATTTTATCATAAAGTATTACATTAAGTTGTAAATATAAATCAAAGGTCATCTTCTGAGGTGGACTATTTCATAGGTTAGAAGTGTTTTGTTAATTATTCCAAATAATAAATCGTAAAAATAAAATCCTCAAATACTGAAATAAAAAGTAGGAAAATGTATGTTGTATTATGTTTTTGAAAGTTAGGAAGTTTATTTAATTGCTAGAAATTAAGAAAGAAATATTTAGTGTTAACATGGTATTTTCTCTCTATGTTCACCTGAAAGAAGGTTATCTGGGTTACAAATGATGTTAGCGCATGCGCAGGTTCAAGGTGAGCGCGCGGGGGAAAAAAGGGGGAGGAGTTTGTGAGGTGTGTGTGTGTTGGAGCGGTTACGGATGGGTGAGAGAAGGCAAGCGGAATAAAGTGTGCTAAATAAATAAACGTTGTGTTTATTCAATGTTTCATTTAGCAATATAAAAAATTATATAAAGTTTATACATTTACAGTGCTCAGCATAATTGAGTACACCCCATTTTGAAAATGAATATTTTTATCCATTTCTCAGTGAATATAGGCAATGTATTTTGGTGCATTTAAACAAAACAGATTTATTAAACAGATATATTTATTAAAATAATATTTTAGTCACCAAACATATTTAGAAATTGAAAGATAATACAATTAAATTCAAGCAAAATATTGCAAAAAAAATGTACAAATTTTTCAGGTTTTTTTTTTTTTTTGCTTCACTTGATTTTTCCTCTTTTTAAATTTGTATTTAATATTTTTCTATAACATATAATTTTGGGTGTACTAGTCTTTGGACCGTTATTGTAAGTTATTTTGTTAGATAAGCTCCAGATTTGGCTTCAGTACTGACTAATCTAATGTATATGCACAAATATAGTATTGTATAGCTTCCTATTAAAAATATGAATTTAAAAGATAGATTTGTGAGGTTTAAAAGATAGATTTAACTCATATAAGCTGAGCACTGTACATTTGACCTGTTGAAGGGTAAAAACCTTTTTCTTGAAAAAGGAATATAAGAATTAACTTGCATTAAAAAATGTAATTAAGCCAAAGTGTGTGATTTACATTGCTGACTTCTCTGCAGTGACGGAGGGCTCTAGTGTGTTCAGTGACAGTGATTTGAATAAAAAATGAATAATTAAATTAAGCCAGAATGCATGATTTACTGTGTTGACAGATTGTTGTGTGTTTCTCTGCAGTGACGGAAGGCTCTAGTGAGTTCAGTGACAGTGATCTGGACGTCCGCTGTCGACGCTCGTATCGTAGCCGTAAGCAGGAGGTGAATTACTGTGAAACTTCAGATTCAGACGGCTCACAGGCCAGCACCAACAAAGACAAGCAGAAGAAGCGCAGACGACTGTCCAGCTCTGACAGCGAAGGTCAGTATAACTCTAACATTGCAGTTAAATATAAGAGTTCAGTGGAATTTTAGATTACTATTTGTGTGACTAATACAGTTTTTTAATAGCCGATAATAGGGCTGAACAATATATCGTTTGAGCATGGATATCGCAATGTGTATCTGCAATAGTCACATCGCAGGATTCAATTATTTATTAAAGATTAAAAGATATTATTTTTAAATAATGTATACAATGATGACCATGTTATTTTACTTTTGATTTATTTAATTTTTGTTTATGAATACTGTTAGACTCCAGAAAACCATAAAGCACTGTTTACTTATGCTTGTAATTAATTTTATGAAGATGCACTGCATAGAAAAAGACTTGATCACCCCAGTCAATCTAATTTAATGAAATCTTTCCAAAAAGAGCTATTAAAATTGCCTGTTGAAATTGTATTCATATCGCAATATATATCGCAGGAAAACAAAATATCACAATGTCAGATTTTAACAATATCGTGCAGCCCTAGCTGATAATATCGATATATATATATATATAGGAACATGAATGACTGAATTATTCAAAAATAAAGATGGATAATGTACATATTATTCTCTTTTTTTTAACTTTCTTCATCAATTTAGAAACATTTTTCACAGTTTTCACGAAAGAATTAAAGCAGCTGTGTTCAATGTTGATAACTTCATATCAGTAATGTTTCTTGAGTATTAAATGCTATTAGAATTATTTTTTTAAGGATTTGACTCCAAAGATTGGAGTAATGATACTGAAAATTCAGGTTTTTCATAATATTATAAAACGTTAAAACTGAAGATCCTTTTTTAGACCGATATATTTCACAATATTACAGTTTTTACTGTATTTTTAAATCCAGCCTTATTCCAATATTATATTATATTATATTATATTTAGTGCTGGGCAAAGATTAATC
>CAIGQV010018202.1:6045818-6081814 GCA_903798115.1 Danio jaintianensis
CCCGGAAGAAAGTTGAGGACATCAGTAAAGATGACGTGAAGGGCTTTCTGAGGAGAAATGCCTTTGTGCTCTTCACCATTGGAGCGGTGGTGTTTGGTCAGTCAATGTTTAGTGAAATCACATTCATTCAGGATGCTTTCAGAATATCAATGTTTGTTAATTATAAAGAAGTCATCTAACAAGTCTATTTAAAGGGACAGTTCACCCAAAAATTAAATTTATGTCATCATTAACGTACCCTCCAATTGTTTTAAACTTGTTGGACTTGTTATCCAACAATTGATTAATTTATCCAACAAGTTATCTTCATTTTATTTTTTTATGAATATAATAATAATAATAATAATAACAATAATAATAATAATAATAATAAATTAATAAATATTTATTATAAATCTGATTGATTAAAAGTAATAATTAATTGTAATTTAAATGCCTGGATAATAACAAAATATTTATAATAATTTATAACAAATGTTATGTCAATAATTCTAATAACAAATCATGCTATTAATAATTATTATTATTACTACTACTACAAATTGTTTCAAACTTGTCAGAATGTTAGAAACTAGTAGCCATTGACGTTTCTGTATTTTGCATTAATTGATATTAGTATTTTTTCCCACTATGGATGTCAATGGCAACCTGTTTTCAACATTCTTCAAAATATCTTCTTTTGTGTTCAGCAGAAAAAAAATCTAAGTTTTGGAATCACATGGGGTTTAATAAACAGTGAATACATTACAATTTCTGGAGTGAACTATCACTTTAAGAACTTAAAAGCAGAGTATATCTTTGGTTTATGACTGAACAAATTATTTTACTACTGATCTGTGCATCTGATATAAAAATATATTTCAGGAATCACGCTGGGATTTGCTCTGAGGTCGTACAAGATGTCATACAGAGAAGTGAAGTATTTCTCCTTTCCTGGTGAACTGTTGATGCGGATGCTGCAGATGCTTGTGCTTCCCCTTCTAGTCTCAAGTTTGATTACAGGTATGATATTTCGTTTTTTCAACTTCTCATTAGCATCGTGTAGCATGCAGTGTTGCAGTAACTGGTCAGGGGTGTCCCAACTCGGTCCTGGCTGGCCGGTGTCCTGGAGAGTTTAGCTCCAACCCTAATCAAACACACCTGAACCAGCTAATCAAGCTCTTACTAGATGCACTAAAACACAGGCGTTAAACTCAGTTCCTGGAGGGTTGCAGCTCTGCACAGTTAGTTCCAACCCTAATTAAACACACCTGATCAAACTAATTGAGTCCTTCAGGCTTCAGGCAACTTAAAGGTAAGTGTGTTGAAGTAGGGTTGGAACTAAACTGTGCAGGGCTGCGGCCCTCTGGGAACTGAGTTTGACACCCCTGTACTAGAAACTTCCTGGCAGGTGTGTTGAAGCAAGATGGAGCTAAACTCAGCAGGATACCGGCCCTCCAGGACTGAGTTTGAACACCCCTGCTTTATGTTGTACATCAGGAACTTTATTCAGTATGTAATTATGTCCATCATTGTGCTTCTGCCTTTCTTCTAATTGTCTAAAAAATGATCCACCTCAGCTTACCGCTTTAGTTTTTTATGCTTTCTTTGTGTATTTTGTGTTATTGCTAGTTATTTTATTTTCAGTAATGAGGTAAACTATCTGCTGGTGCTTTCAGTATAGCTATACATGTCATGCAAGATGGCAACAACAAAACTCACACTAGAAATACAGAAAAACTTGTATTACTTTACTAGTACTAGACAGTAGACAAATGGTTAAAAAGGTGAAAATAAATATGTAAATAAATTACATAATTAAAAAATAAATAAAGAATAACAATGTTCAGTAAATTTTTGTACCTTGCATTTCACAGCTTCCCAGTGTGTGCTAGTTAAACAAATTTGTTAATTGTTGCGGAAATGTAAGACATCTGAACAATACAATAAGACACCAACAAGGGTATGAAAGCTCAAACATCAAAAAAAGTTGCATGGTCCACCTGGATAAAAATGTGTTGAATCTATAAAAAGGTTGTAACTTTCCTTTAACAGTGTACGTCAGCTTCTCCAGAGCAAGATTGCTAGTCATTTCTTTAATCCACTGGCCACAGGATGGCCTTTGAGTTTTTTTCCAATTTAAAGCAATAACACGCTTTGCTTGGAGTAAGCTAAAATCTAATAGTTTGCGTTTGCTTGTGTTCATATCCAGGTTTACAGGGTAAATATGAAATAAACATAATTTGGGAACCAAATGTATATTTCTCCACCCTATTTTGATGCATGGATAAAGAAGTGTTTACTTGCATTAAATTGGAAAAAATCACTTACTGGCTCTTTAAAGACCTTTGACAAGGTGTGGCGCCCCTTTTTATATAATTTGCTTGCTTTTAGATAATTCTCTTGATTCTTAAACTGAGCAATGATATATGAATATATATTTATTATTCATTTTTATTTTATTTTAGTTATTTATTTATTTATTTAATTCTTATTAATTATGTTTATTTAGCTTTTTCAATGGGAAGTTAGAGGCTGTTGAGGGAGGGAAGTGTTTTTTGGGGGTAGTGTTAGCAACAACATGGAAGGATAATTGTAAAATGATAAAATAATATTCCATGTAGAAATTAATAATAAAACAAATTTGAAATAAGAAATACATAAAAACTGAAAGCACATAAACAGTAAACCTTTTTTCATGTGGTCACGTGACATGAAAACAGCTGGTTTGAAGTAAAAAATATTACTTTGTTTTTAGGGTTACCTAGTGGGTTCGTTTTCTGCTTTAAGCCAAATTGAATTAAACAAGTTATAATCAGAAACCATAATTTTTCACTTAATCCAATATAAAAATGTACTTTGAATGAAAGACACAGAAGTTTCACTTTTTTCAGTGTACATACAGCAATATCCCAAAATGCAAATAAAGCAAGTGGTTGGAAACAGCAAAATAAGGTTATAAAATACAAATCCGATTTGCAACAAAAACTGGAAACTCAAGTTTAAGTTTAAACTCTTAATGGGATTTAGGCAATAAAAAAGAGGGCGGGGCAACCAGCATTGTCAGCATTGGCCAATCGTATAGCAGCTCATTTGATCCAAACTGATGGGAGCAGCCAATAAAATTATCATCCCAGGCACTGTGGATTTTATTGACGAACTTGGTTGTAAGGAATAAGGTGTGTCTGAGGGCTTATAAAACAAGGACAGTACTAGAATGAGAACGTAAGAAGGCTCTGAGTGCGGGATTGTGGGAGCTGCTGAACTTTTTGAAATGATTCTATAGGATGTGAAAGAGAAAAGCAGTGAAAAGAGGCCTGGAAAGGAAGGAAATTAGTGGCCAATTAATGCCAACACAGAGAATAAGCAGCTCTGGAATTAAAGAGCCACAGAATGCAAATCAATGTAAATTTAATTAGTGACGCAGAGAAGTCTTAAAGGCACAGGTCACACAGAAGTAGAGATTCTGTTATCATTCTTAAAGTTACTACAAAATTGTTGTATTTTTTTTTTGCCTAATTCAAAAGACAATATTTTGATAAATGCTTCTGGTTCTCATTGACTTTCATATTATATATTTCCATGTTTATTTTTCATACAGAATGATGACAGATTTATACTTTTTGTATAAGCTATATTTTTATCATCATTAACACAATCTCTTATAAAACAAACAAACAAATTAATGAATTATTTTATTTATTTAAATTACAATTACCAGCAATTAGTCTAACTTTTATTTAAATAACTGAATAAAAACAAATAAATTAATTAATTAATTTGATGATGCTATAAAATATTATGTTATAATATTATGTTATGTTTTGTAATAAAAATGTAATTACTTGTTGGACATGTTATTCAACAATTAATTAATTTATTAATTTTTGGATAAAATGTCTAACAAGTTATCTTTATTTTATTTTATTTTATAATTATTAATAATAATAATAATAAATATTATTTTTATTGATTAACAGTCAAACAGTAAATACCCAACAGTCATAATGAATTGTAATTTAAATGCCTGAATAATGAACAGAATTCTAACAATATATAACAAATATGTTATATCAATAACTCTGTTTACAAATTATTTTATTATTATTTATTATTACTAGTAGTTATAGTATTTAGCTGTTATTTTGCTTACCATTTGTTGGGTGTAAAAGGGCTGTTTGTTTATTCACTCCTTTACAACTGCACAATGTGAGCCATTTTTTCAGCTTGATACGAGTGCCCGGGAGGACTGTTTGCTGTTTATCTGGAGACACAGTGAGGGTGGAAGAGCTCTGAAACAGGCAGATAAAGGAGTTTCCCAGGCCTGGAGAGAGAGAAAGAGAGAGAGACACTGTCACCGACCCTCTTCAATATTTACATCAATCAATTGACAATGCTCCTAGAACAAGCAGATACAACTCCAGTGTAAAGTTCTTGCTGTTTGTAGACGATCTGGTGATGCTGTCGCCAACAGAAGAGGGTCTACAGCAGCAGCTAGATATCCTGCACAGCTTCTGTCAGACCTGGGCCCTGACCGTTAACCCAAAGAAAACCAAAACCCTAGTATTCCAGAAAAAACCCAGATGTCAGGGAAAAAAACACTGTTTCACCCTTGGTATTACAAAGGGGTTGAAAAGGGGTTCATACCTTGGGTTGAAAATAAGTGCTAATGGAAGACTAAATTTGGCTGTGAATAAACTGAGAAAGCAAGAAGGGCCTTTTACGCCATTAAAAAATCAACACAAATAGAAATTTCAGTTAGAATCTGGCTCAAAATTTTCCAGTCAGTGATTGAACCGATAGTGCTATACGGGAGTGAAGTGTGGGGTCCTCTCCTCAGTCATGAGTTTGATAAGTGGGATAAGAATCCAATTGAAACCCTACATGCAGAGTTCTGTTTAGGAGCATCCTGAGGGTACAGAGGAACACACCCAGCAATGCATGCAGGGCAGAATTAGGCCAGTATCCTCTACTCATGCGCATTGAGAAACGAGCCGTCAAATTTTAGAAACACATAAAAATGAGTGACCCCAACTCTTATCATTTGAAAGCACTCAAAAACCAAGAAATGGACATTGAAAAAAGCCCCCTGATTCAGATGGTCCTGAAGCTACACAAACCAACACAACAAGTATGACTAACAGCAGGCAGCATCAGGACACATTTGTAATATTTGTCATGCCAATAAAGCAATTATTGAATTAAATTGAGAGAGAGATAGAGAGAGAAACAGAGAAAGATAGAGAGAAAGACGGAGAGAGAAAGAGAGTAGTCGAGATACACCACGTATGAACAGAGCTAGGAACTTGAACTTGAACAGATGCTGAAGTTTGGGCCCCCAGGAGGACAAGAGGACCAAACAATGGCTGAATTCTCTTTCTGATCTTGGGATCAGGACTGCAGAAAAAAAACCCATATCTTTAAATCTTTTAGCAAGTTAAAGCATGTTTTTGCTCAGGCAAACTGACTACTACAGTGATTGCCATGAAAGTGAAACTGTTTAGTCCTTTTCATTAAATCACCATTTTAATATCAATGAGTGTGAAAAGAAAAATGATTGTTCCACTCCTTGATTCTGATTGGATGGGCCATGTTCTAAGCTGTTTTACAGACAAACACTTGTGATTGTTGCTTAGGAACCATTCCGCCATCAGTACTGAGCCAAAGAAACTGTTATCTTGCTACCTATATGAAATAATCATTTTATAAAAGCAATAAGACCACTGAAGTTGTGGTTTACATCATCATGCTATATGATATAGTTCACCCAAAAAGTAAAATTCTGCCATCATTTATTCAGTCTTCACTTGTTCAAAACCTATTTGGGTTTCTTTCTTCTGTTGAACAGAAAAGAATATATATTTTGAAGAATGGTAGTTGCTGGCAACTTTATGGCGACTTCTATGGCAAGTTTTTTTTCTATTATGGGAGTCTATGGATGCCAACAACCAGCATTCTTCAAAATATCTTCTTTTCTGTTCAACAGTAGAAAAAAACTCATAAAGGTTTGAAACCTCATGTGGGAGAATAAATGTTGAGGCAATTTTCAATTTTGGCTAAACTATCCCCTAACAATGCCCCTTTTCTGTTATAAATTCACTGTAAACCATGGCATTTGGGGTTTATTGCTTTATTCAGCATACTGTTTTTTTTTTTTTTATCAAAACCTGATTGTTTCAGTAGGATTGGTGTGGTGAACACTGTATTTGTGAAAATGTAATTTAACTTCAAGTCAAGTTGTCAAGTTGAGCTTTATTGTCATTCCGCTTCATGTGTGGGCATACAGTGGAAGGAAATGTCGTGTCTCACAGGACCACGGTGCTACATAAGTAAACAATCATAAATATGAACACAACACTGGACGTAAGAGATATTTTAAACCTATACATAACTAACATGCTGGAGTGGTAATCTAACTATAATAACTACTAACTATACATACAGTACACTATAAATACTTAAACTATACACATAACCTAAGACAGACTATACAAGTACTTTTACATAAGACAACAATATTGTGCAAAGTTAATGTGCAAAAGAGTTTAAGTAAAGTGTCTGGTTCATATAGAGAGAAGAGTGTTTCTACAGGTGGTTTGTCAAGCCCACTCGCCTGTGTGAAGCACACTTCAGAAATGCACAATGTTTTTTTAAGAAAGTAGCAAATGCGCAAACTGCTGCTAGTGTCGGTTAAAGTGTTTGAGTGACGAAAGAGTGTGTTTTCTACAGGTGGTTTGTCAAGCCCACTCACCTGTGTGAGGCACAATCAGAAACGCACAATGTTTTTTAAAGAGATTTGTAGTAATTGTCTGGTGCAAATGCACAAACTGCTGCTAGTGTGGGTTAAAGTGTCTGAGTGCTGAAAGAGTGTGTTTTCTACAGGTGGTTTGTCAAGCCCACTCACCTGTATGTTTCTGTCTAGGCATGGCAGCGCTGGACAGCCGGGCCTCTGGGAAGATGGGCATGCGTGCAGTCATTTACTACATGACCACCACCTTCATCGCAGTGTTCATTGGCATCATCATGGTCCTGATCATCCACCCGGGCAAAGGCTCAAAGGATGAGTTCACCAAACAGCAGAAGATCGAGCAGATCAGCCCAGCCGATGCCTTCCTGGACCTCATCAGGTAATGGGGCGACCATCCGGATTGCCAAAATACTGAGATTAACCCGACACTGTACTTATTATATACACTCTTTCTTCAGAAACATGTTTCCTCCTAATCTGGTTCAAGCCTGCACTCAACAGGTGAGGATCATTTTTACTTTATTGTTGTACTTAAAAAAAAATTCAGTTTTGTTTTATGGTATTCTGGATAATCATAAAGAATTAGTAAATGCCCACTCTCTGTTGAACAATTATTGGATCTAGGATCTAAAAAAAAGATCTTACTCAAAACAAAAATCTTATAAGTAAGATTAAACAATTAAAATTAATTATATTTCTCTTATTATTAGAGTGACAGAAACCATAAATAAAAAAATAACTACAAATGTGGCTTTAGGAATATTAAAGACAGTAAAAGATGATTAAAGTACTATTACAGTATTTCAAAAATTAAACATTTGAATATTTTGAAAGTATAATTATTGAATTATAACTTTCTGAAAGCAATGGTTTACAAAGGGATTTGCTTGCCTAAAATAATAATCATAATCATTACAAAAATCTAAAATCTTCAGACAATGCATTTCATTCATTCATTCATTCATTTTCTTTTCGGCTTAGTCCCTTTATTAATCTGGGGTCGCCACAGCAGGATGAACCGCCAACTTATCCAGCATATGTTTTACGCAGCGGATGCCCTTCCAGCTGCAACCCATCACTGGGAAACATTCATACACACTCATTCACACACATACACTACGGACAATTTTAGCTTACCCAATTCACCTATACCGCATGTCTTTGGACTTGTGGGGGAAACCGGAGCACCCGGAGGAAACCCACGCAAACACGGGGAGAACATGCAAACTCCACACAGAAATGCCAACTGACCCAGCCGAGGCTCGAACCAGCGACCTTCTTGCTGTGAGGCGAACGTGCTACCCACTGCGCCACCGCGTCGCCGACAATGCATTTCACACTACAAAAATAGATAATTTAATAATCAAACAATATCTAAATAAAACTAAAAATGACTATTAAATGCAGCTCCATAACCTTAAAGAGGTTAAATAGCAATTCACTGAAACAAAACAAACAAACAATAAAAAAATATTTTAAAGCAATTGTGCCAAAAGTGGTTGTAGCACAGGCTCATTGTGAAAACGTACCCCCGTATACATTTCTGGGAATTCATTTTCTGAATTATGTAGCCAGAGCTATGTATGGCTGCATTTCGTCTTTAAAACGAACGCTATGGGGCGGTATGATGCTGCCGACAGCTTCTGTTTCTTTTCGCGCTTACCAGCTGACCGCTTACCTCCGTGTGGACGGCTTTTCCACTATTACTAGTTTTTGCCCAGTGGCTCGCAGCGTACGTCAGCTGACTTGAGACACAGAGAGGAGTTGACCACGACGACGGGGTTCGAGTCCGGTGAAGAACGGTTGCAGAAAGCAGGTAAAACAAAAGGCAAAAAATAAAATAAACAAGTAAATAACAGGGTAAGAAAATGGTAAGATCTGAAAATGTGGTAAAAATCAGGCAGCCGTGAGGGCTTTTCTTTTTCTGGATTGCTTTTGAAAACACTGTCGGTTGGGTTTAGGGAAGGGGATGATCGGGTCAATTGGTGCTTTTGAAAACACTATCAAATGGCACTTGCGAGAGAAATTTGAGATCTGAAAAAAGCATACGCAGCGGCCTCTGGTGGATTTGCGAAAACAGAAACTGGGTAAAAACGTACCTCCTGGGACATATTTCGCAATCTCCAGAAATGTATATAGGGGTACGTATCAGTGGGTTCCGTGTATTTAATATTATGCAACAATGCATTTTTTATTAAAAGTATATTCAACAAAAAAATGTAAATCATAAATATTTATGTAAAAAATATATATAATTTTTTTTCTGAGGGTAAAAATGAGCAAATATATGTATTGCACCATAGCAAAAAAAGTCAAATAGTAGACAGACATTTAATATTTGTTAATATACACTGGGAGATACAAGAGATACACTGGGGTGAAGCATACGTCTCTCTGTTCAGCAGGAAACCAATTCATCATCTGAATTTATCAGATTTGATGACATCTTAAAGGACACAAACATATAATTTATCACTGTTGGATCTAAAGTTTTTTTCTGGGAGGCCTTGAATTGCTCTTCACAATGCTGACAATGTTTCATATTTCTTCCTGCTGCTGCTGGTCCAAGTGAGTGGACTTAGCATGTGAAGAACAGATGTTTTTCGTTGAGCATTTAGAGATTCTGGCTTGAAGCCAGTCGCCGGCTGAGAGCTTTGGCACAGCTGCGATTGAGCCACAGCCGGGTATAATGGCACAGAAATGGCCAGACAATGACCCTGACAGAGGCTCACAGTCTGTCCGGACACACTCCACTGGGACGCCCTGTTGTCAAGCAGACTAAAAAAACCACATATCTCACACACACTGAAAAGAGCCTTTCTCTGAATCAGTTTCTAGCAATCCAAATCCACACATCAAACTAGAGATGACAGTTTCACAAATTCTCATGACCGATCATCGTTTAAATTAACAGTCAATTAATAGTTAACTGGGGTGGCACGGTGGCTCAGTGGTTAGCACTGTTGCCTCACAGCAAGTAAGTCGCTGGTTCGAATCCCGGCTGGGCCAGTTGGCACTTCTGTGTGGAGTTTGCATGTTCTCCTCGTGTTGGCGTGGGTTTCCTCCGGGTGCTCCGGTTTCCCCCACAGTCCAAAGACATATAAGTGAATTGGATAAACTAAATTGGCCGTAGTGAATGCGAGAGTGTATGGGTGATTTCTAGTACTGGGTTGCGGCTGGAAGGGCATCCGCTGTGTAAAACATATACTGGAATAGTTGGCGGTTCATTTTGCTGTGGCGACCCCTGATAAATAAGGGATTAAGCTGAAGAAAAATAAATGAATGAATAATAGTTAACTGTGACTATCACTGACAAGATGTGTAAATGATGAAGTATTCCCAGATAAAATGGTTTTACTATAAATAAAAGATCAGTAGTATTGTAAATATTAATAATTGATAATTTAATACAACTATTTAATGATTAAATAATGTAAACAAAAATATATATAAGTCAATATTGTTATCTCAGATGTTCTCACTCTTAAGTAGTGAACGTGTGCATCCATATGAGCAAATAGTTTTTGTTATTGTGTGCTGTATTCTTTTCAAATATGCATATTAAAATCTGGAGAATGTGACCAGGCCAAAATTTACTCTCGTCTATGACGTGTTAAAGGCTTATGCTATTTGTTAGTGTTGTCAAAGGCATTCGAGAGCTGTTGAGCAGGTTTTTAAATACTGCCGATTGGCCATTGCCTTCACGAACACAACAGAAACTTCTGTGATTGGCTACAATGATAATCACTTCACACTCTTCACCGAGCATCCACAGAACACTGGAGCATCTAACCGAGGATCCACGAGCAAATATTTGAGCGATCTGCTCAAAACACTCCCATGGTCATGTATCTTTGTAAGTACTTAGTGGAGAGCGTGAAGTGATGATCAGTAGCTGGGTTTCTATCTTAAACTGAAGTGAATGTTTTAAATTGGTTTGCGAAAAAAGAAAAAAAGGTAATTGGGTGCATTTCATCAAGGAAGGAAGGATAGGAAAGGAAGGAAAGTTTGAAGGAAGCAAGGAAACCCATAGTGACCCATACTCAGAATTTGTGCCTGGATACACACCTGGAGCAATGGTGAAGTTATTGAGTTGTTGACTATAGAATTGGTAACCTAGTAACCAACAGTAAACAAGGCAAGCACAATGGAGACAGCTGATTGGTCACACGGGTGTTCGATACATCAGAGTTTATTTGGCAAATGTGTCATTATTCTCCCATTATTCACATTAATCCCTTTTTTCCCAAGTTTGGTGTATTGGGATAATTGTGAATATCGATTTTTAAAGTATTATTGACTATTGATAATTCATTTTTCTTCCTCCTCCTGTAGTTTAAGACTCAATATGGCAAGAGGATCATCCATGTGAAGATGATAGTGAACGATTCGATCTTCAACCTGACAAATGCCACACAGGAGATCGCTCAGGAGGAGGTGATTCCTCTGTCGGGTACCACCAACGGCGTCAACGCCCTCGGCCTGGTGGTGTTTTCAATGTGTTTCGGCCTGATAATCGGGAACATGAAGGAACAGGGACAGGCTCTCCGAGATTTCTTCGACTCCCTCAATGAGGCCATCATGCGACTTGTTGCTATTATTATGTGGTGAGTGACTGATTCCAGACACACAAACAGGAGGAAACTGTGAAGTAAAGTAGTTTAGAAAGTGTGTTAATGTAGCCTATGGCAGATTTGTCTTTTTTTTTTCTTCTTCATTTTTTTTTTATTATGAGCTTACAATAAATCACACAAGTGCACATAAAATCTGAACATGATTCCTAAACAATAGCATTTAATTTAGTTTATTCTAAATGCTATTTATATATAAATTTTATTTGAATCTTTTTTATTTAATATTAATTATTATTAATTAATATTTTTATTCTAATATTAAATGAGAATTGTTGTTATAATATAATATAATTTAGTTTGTATTAATAAACTAACTAGTATTTATTAATACAAATCCCAACATTTTAATATAATATAATATAGGGCGTCACGGTGGCGCAGTGGGTAGCACAATCGCCTCACAGCAAGAAGGTCGCTGGTTCGAGCCTCGGCTGGGTCAGTTGGCATTTCTGTGTAGAGTTTGCATGTTCTCCCCGTGTTCACGTGGGTTTCCTCCGGGTGCTCCGGTTTTACCCACAGTCCAAAGACATGCGGTACAGGTGAATTGGGTAAGCTAAATTGTCCGTAGTGTATGTGTGTGAATGGGAGTGTGTATGGGTGTTTCCCAGTGATGGGTTGCAGCTGGAAGGGCATCTGCTGCATAAAACATGGATAAGTTGGGGGTTCATTCCGCTGTGGCGACACCTGATTAATAAAGGGACTAAGCCGAAAATGAATGAATAATATAATATAATATAATATTCATTCATTCATTCATTTTCTTTTCGGCTTAGTCCCTTTATTAATCAGGGGTCGCCGCAGCAGATTGAACCGCCAACTTATCCAGCATATGTTTTACGCAGCGGATGCCCTTCCAGCTGCAACCCATCACTGGGAAACATCCATACACACTCATTCACTACGGACAATTTAGTTTACCCAATTCACCTATACCACATGTCTTTGGACTTGTGGGGGAAACCGGAGCAAAAGGCAAATAAAAATTAAATAAAGATCAAAACTGACTTTTCTAAACTTTATATATTCATTCATTAATTTTCTTTTTGGCTTTAGTCCCTTTATTAATCAGGGGTCACCACAGCGGAATGAACCGCCAACTTATCCAGCATATGTTTCACGCAGCGGATGCCCTTCCAGCTGCAACCCATCACTGGGAAACACCCATACACTCTCTCATTCACACACATACATACACTACAGACAATTTAGCTTACCCAATTCACCTATACCGCATGTCTTTGGACTTGTGGGGGAAACCGGAGCACCTGGAGGAAACCCACGCGAACACGGTGAGAACATGCAAACTCCACACAGAAACGCCAACTGACCCAGCCGAGGCTCGAACCAGCGACCTTCTTGCTGTGAGGCGAACGTGCTACCCACTGTGCAGCCCCCTATATTATATTATATTATATTATATTATATTATATTATATTATATTATATTATATTAAAATACTGGGGTATTTGTAAAGAAAAAAAATGGTTGATTCTTTTATTAAGACTTTACTAAACTTTATATTATATTATATTCATCAACAAATGTATCTCATTTTCATCAAACATTAAGCAGCACAATTGTTCCATATTTGATTATAATAAGAAAAGTTTCTTAAGCAGCAAATCAACATATTATAATTGTTTCTGAAGGATCATGTGTCACTGAAGTCTGAGGTAACGATGCTGAAACGTCAGCTTTTCACCACAAAAATAAATTACATTTCAAACATAGAAAGCTGTTATTTTGAGTTTTGATCATATTATAACATTTAAAACTAGCACAGTGTATTTTTTGATCATATAAATGTAGCTTTGCCTGTCATAAGTGGCTTTTTTGTTTAATTGGTTTAACAAGAGCATACATAGTAGTATATAATACAGAATAAGAACAATTACAGACTGTCTTAGTTTTCTTAAAAATAAATTAAATTTATGAATTAAAAACAAACATATCCTCTGAGAACAAAAGAATTCAAATGAAAAGTGAAATAATAATGATAATAATAATACTACTAATAATAAATTGAGCAAGTTTACCAATAAAATTGTAAAAAGAGTAAAAGAAAAAAGAAGATGAAAAGATCGCTTTAAGGAGTCAATATTTCCTCTTTCCAGTTATTTACTGTGTATTAGAGCTATAAATGGCTTTTAAAAACATTATAAATGATTACCAGTGATTGTGTTTATATCAGTATTAACCATTATAATATAACTTCCTCAGTAAATATTAAATATAATTATATATTTAATATTTATAATAAATATATAAAGATTTACCTGTATTTATTTATTGTCATTTTCTTTATGATAAGGTTTTGTTTAAAGTAAGATAAATCAGCCTTAACAATAACTTGATTTGTCAAGTATGTGGCTAAAGAAAAATAGATCAAATTCATCACACAAAAGCCTCAGCATAATTTACTGCAAAATTAGATTGATTTTCTCATTGTCTGGGCAGAAATGCTCTCATTTGAGTGACCCTTTTTCCTGACCCTTTTTTTCATCTGCACGAGAAGCTCAGTGACATTTTAGGAAGCCTTATTAACAGGTGATGCATCAGTTTCATACAGATTTCTAAACATAATAGTTTTAATAACTAATTTCTAACAGTTTTTTCTTTATCTTTGCCATGATGACAGTACATAATATTTTACTAGATATTTTTAAGATACTAGTATTTAGCCTCAAGTGACATTTAAAGGCTTAACTAGGTTAATTAGGTTAACTAGGCAAGTTAGGGTAATTAGGCAAGCCATTGTATAACAGTGGTTTGTTCTGTAGACAATCAAAAAAATCTATTGCTTAAGGGGGCTAATAATATTGACCTTAAAATTATTTTAAAAAACATTTAAACTGCTTTTATTCTAGTCAAAATAAAACAAATAAGACTTTCTCAAGAAGAAAAAATATTATCGAAAATACTATGAAAAATTCCTTGCTCTGTTAAACATCATTTGGGAAATATTTGAAAAAGAAAAAAGATTCACAGGAGGGCGAATCGTTTTGACTCCAACTGTACATAAATCATACAGTATGTTTAAACATCATATCATATCCTCAGGTACGCACCTATTGGTATCCTCTTCCTGATTGCTGGGAAAATTGTGGAGATGGATGACATCACAGCGATGGGCGGTCAGCTGGGCATGTATACAGTTACGGTGATCATCGGCCTCATGATACACGGCATGATCATTTTGCCCACTTTATACTTCGCCATCACACGCAAAAACCCCTTCATCTTCATCATGGGTTTGCTGCAGGCCCTCATCACAGCTCTCGGCACCTCGTCCAGGTACGGCACACTATTATTCATATTTCCATATGTATTGATACTGAAATATTTCAAATGATACAATATTGTTACATTACAGCCCACCACAGTCTGGCATTTATTTCGCAGTTGATGCTGAAGTTGATTCAGGGCAGGGCTATGAGTGCAGGTTTTGTTCTGTCCTGCTTTCGTTCATTCATCACTTTTCCTCCATTTTGTTGGCAATGCCCATCTTCTAACGATCCATCGGTTCCCAAAGACAAAATCATGAACTGTTGAAATTTTTCTAATTTTAGGACTGTTTCAATTGGATGTACATCATGATAGAGGACAAAAGGCATTCTTCTCTTTAGGTTCATGCCGACTTTAACACCGACCCATGCTTGAGACTTTAACTTTAACAGATGAAGCAATGAATACATGCATAAATGTTGTACATTTGATTAACGCTGTGCAATTATTCTCTGTGGTATCAAAAAAAGATATCAAAGATCAACATTCTTTAGAAGTTGTTGCTGTAAAATTTACAGTATGTTGGTTGCCAGTAATACTGTAAAAGTTACAAGTGCACTGTAAATTAACAATTACAATTGTGCTGCAAAATTTAAGCACAATTGTGATAGGTAATTTACAGTGTGCTTGTAAATTTAGCCAGTAATACTGTAAAAATGCTGTAAATTTACAAGCGCACTGTAAATTTATAATTAAAATTGTGCTGTAAAACTACAGCACAATTGTAATTGTTTATTGTTCAACTTTTACATTATTACTGGCAATCAAAATTGCCAGTAATACTGTAAATTTTACAGCAATGTTTTACAGTGTAAAAATTCCAGTATTATGACAACACTATGTCTGACAACATGACAATATTTTGCAGCAATTTCACAGTTTTTATTGTTTTTTTTATTATTATCCACCAGTTCTGCCACCCTTCCCATTACCTTCAAATGCCTGGAGGAGAATAATAAAGTGGACAAACGCGTGACTCGATTTGTTCTTCCTGTTGGAGCCACCATCAACATGGACGGAACCGCTCTGTATGAAGCTCTGGCGGCCATCTTTATCGCCCAGGTGAACAACATGGAAATGAACTTCGGGCAGATCATAACTATTAGGTGGGTTATTTTCAAATCAAATCATTCATTCATTCATTTTCCTTCGGCTTAGTCCCTTTATTCACCAGGGGTTGTCACAGCGGAATGAACCGCCTACTTATCCAACATATGTTTTACACAGCGGATGCCCTTTCAGCTGCAACCCAGTATTGGGAAACATCCATACACACTCATCCACACACATACACTGTGGCCAATTTAGCTTATTCAATTCACCTATAGCGCATGTCTTTGGACTGTGGGGGAAACCGGAGCACCTGGAGGAAACCCACGCCAACACGGAGAGAACATGCAAACTCCACACGGAAATGCCAACTGACCCAGCCAGGACTTGAACCAGTGACCTTCTTGTTGTGAGGCGACAGTGCTAACCACTGAGCCACTGTGTCGCCCTCAAATTAAATAAAATTAAACTAAATTAAAAATAAAATTTAATAAAAAAAAAATTTAATTAAAAAATTAATTAAATTAAATAAATAAAAATTAAAAAATAATAAAACAAAAAATGCTGATGTATGAATTAGGGTTACGCAATTAATCTTATTTTGAATCATATATGATATTTGCGATATGACCAAATACTAGAATCAACTATAGTTTGCAAGTTCAATTTTGTTCAAACTCCACACAGAAATGCCAACTGACCCAGCCGAGGCTCGATCCAGTGACCTTCTTGCTGTGAGGCGACAGCGCTACCCATTGTGTCACCGCCCCGCCCCTCTTCATCAAACAGTCTATATATATTCAGACAGTCAGAATATATATTTTTAAAGTGATGTGCATGCTTTTGTGCATTTTTTCATATATTTTCTTTATAAAATAAAAAATATACCTTGTTTTTTTTTTGTTTTTTACATGCATTTCTATTTCTAGATTATACTGACACTCATCTCAGGCAGCCTCTAAATCTAAAATAAAATTCAGATTGTGATTAATAACAATATTGTGCAGCTCTTTACATGAAGAACTGTTGATTTGATTGAATAATTGATATGTGTATTATTAATGCAGCATCACGGCCACTGCTGCAAGTATCGGAGCGGCTGGAATTCCACAGGCTGGTCTGGTCACCATGGTGATTGTGCTGACCTCAGTCGGACTCCCAACCGATGACATCACCCTCATCATTGCAGTTGATTGGTTCCTGTGAGTATGAACCTCATACTGAATCTTGATTTCATCTCTCTCTCTGTCTTTATCTATCAACATTTAATAGAAAAAAATTTAACACCATAAAAATTTATGATAATAATTAAAAATCTTACATTTTCTGTACTCATGATTTATTATTTCATTTTTTATTTTTTTTATTTCATGATTATATATTATATTATGATATTTGAAGAAAATGTATTTTTTGTTTTATTCTGTAAACTACTGATAATTTTTTTTACCTAATTTAAAATAAAAATTGTTGAAGAAGAAGTGTTGCATAAATTAACGACTTTTTTCAGATATGTTGATGTTAATTTTTAGACAACACAATACCTATGTTTTAACTTCAGAAGAGCTAAGAAATCATAAACTTACATACACTACCTGACAAAAGTCTTGTTGTCGATCCCAGTTGTAAGAGCAACAAACAATAACTTGACTTCTAGTTGATCATTTGGAAAAGAGGCAGAAGGTAGATTTTTCCGATGAATCATCTGTTGAACTGCATCCCAATCTTCACAAATACTACAGAAGACCTATGGGAACCTGCATGGACCCAAGATTCTCATAGACATCAGTCAAGTTTGGTGAAGGAAAAATCATGGTTTGGGGTTACATTCAGTATGGGGGCGTGCGAGAGATCTGCAGAGTGGACGGCAACAGCCTGAGGTATCAAAACATTTGTGCTGCCCATTACATTACAAACCACAGTAGAGGGCAAATTCTTCAGCAGGATAGCGCTCCTTCTCACACTTCAGCCTCCACATCAAAGGTCCTGAAAGCAAAGAAGGTCAAGGTGCTCCAGGATTGGCCAGCCCAGTCACCAGAAATTAACATTATTGAGCATGTCTGGGGTAAGATGAAGGAGGGGACATTGAAGATGAATCCAAAGAATCTTGATGAACTCTGGGAGTCCTGCAAGAACGCTTTCTTTGTCATTCCAGATGACTTTATTAATAAGTTATTTGAGTGATTGCAGAGATGTATGGATGCAGTCCTCCAAGCTCATGGGAGTCATACACAATATTCATTCTTTTTCCACTGCACCATGACTTCATATTCTATACTGTACATTATTTCTGTTAAGAGGCAAGACTTTTGTCTAAGCAAAGTGAGACCTTACTGTCCTAATTAAATTATTTAAAATCAAGGCATGATCATATTTTATTTAGGTAAAATAAGCGTAATCTAGAGGCCTTTGCCTTTCATATAAGTCACTTCTGATAGCAAATGATCAAGTCAAGTTATTACTTAGTGTTCCTAAAACTTGGATAGGCGAAAAGACTTTTGTCAGGTAGTGTATAGATAGACATAAATTGTGTACTAAATTAGACTATCATATCATAAAAAGCTAGTTTTTTCAATGCAACACAAATCAATTAAGTTAACTTAACAAATGTAAGTTGATTGAACATAAAACAATTAAGTTGTCCCAAAAAAAATCTCAAGAATTGTGTTGTTTCAGCTCATTTTACATAAGTAGTTTGAACAAGCAGAACAATAATTTTGGATAAAAGTGTCTGCCAAATGAAGCAATGTAAATGTTAACTTGTTAAATTTAAGTATTTAGCAAATAAGGCAAAACAAAAAGTGTCTTTTTCTAAACGGACTGTTTAGCGCTTCATCTTTCCTCTTATTTGGGACCTCTCATTTTTTCCATCATCCACCCAGGTGACACACTTTGATATGTTCCCATGAGACTTGCTCCACATTTTTTTTCTCCTGAATTTCATGTAATTCAATTGGTTTTAACATAGAAACGTAATTAGGTTGGCCAAATTAATCATTCCAGATAGATCCCCACAAGTTACACAGCTAAAAGAGCCTCTTTTTAAACTAGGATGAAAACTGAGAGGAAAGTAGAAAACTTTTGACAACTAATCGAGCTTTGCTGATATTTATTTACATATAAATACTGTATTTTGTATTTTATGCTATTTTATGCTATCTGTAGAGATCATTTATATTCATAAATTTGTGTCATTAGTGTTATTTATTAATTATTTATTCATATGTATCTGTAATAGATTTCAACACATGATTTTGAAAAACTATTAACACAAAGTAATGGCAGTGTTAGCTAATGAAAGATTATCATTTTCTTCAATTTAAATCTCTGCGTTTTTATACCAGAGGCTGTGCAGTGTTGTAGTATCTTGGCAAAATGTTTACCTTTCAATATGGCACTGCATATCTGTAGTCATGCTCAACAAATTTCTGTTTTCTGTAAAACAGGTCGCAGGCATTTTGGTTGTGCTTGGCTGAATCTGGAGCTGGTTTACTCAAGATGCCTTCAAAGGAGCTCACAAATGATGCCAATTGAATTTATATAGATTTATATGAAAAATGTCAGATTTAGATATTAAAATCCAATGAAAGTGCAACAAAATACAAAATTAGTGGATTAAATTAATCCATAGTAGGGTGATCCTTTCTACAAGACCAAAAAGCAGGATTTTTGCAGCTTATAGAAAAAAAAAGATAAATTATGGGGTATTTTTAATTTTTAAGTGGACCTATTATGCAAAAATCACTTTTATAAGGGGTTTAAACACAGTTGTGTGGCAACAGTGTGTTAATATAGCCAGCTTCTAATGGTAAACATTTATTAATATTATTTTTTAGAATCACACTTGATAAAAACAGTCTGGAGAAACACTTAAATTGACATTCTCCATTTGTACATGTCATAAAATGGGAAAAAGCCCTGCCCACTAGTGACAATCTCTCCCTCATTAGCATAGGATGTTAGTCTTGTTTTTGAATCTGCAGATATGCTGACACATTTTTAGCTCCGCCCTTTTGAAAAGAGCACAATCTGTGATTTTAAAGCGACAGTCACCAAAATGGCACAGTTAGGATCAAAGTCTAAAAGGGTCACTTTCAAAGAGATATAAAACATCCATTATTTGTGTGGTATTTTGAGCTGAAACTTCACATACACACTCTACAGACATCAGAGACTTATTTTACATCTTGTAAAAAGGGGCATAGTTTAATGGCTGAAAGAACTACAATCCCACAAAGCTTTGCATTGGACACACAACAGGTAACTGAATTCTTCATCTCTCTTTTTTCTCGAGGGATCGACTGCGCACAACAACTAATGTGCTGGGAGATTCAATAGGAGCTGGAATCATCGAGTTCCTGTCCAAAGATGAGCTCCAGAGCGGGGACGTGGAGCTGGGCAGCTCAGTGCTGGAGGAGAACGAGCTGAAGAAACCGTACCAGAAGATCCCTCAGGAGAACGAATACGAGAACGAGAAACCACCAGACAGCGAGACCAAGATGTAGAGGCTGCATGTTCAACGCACAACCAAGGATTTTTTTTTCTGTGTGTGTTTGTTTATGTACAGCGGCCCCCAAAAATAGATGAACACACATAATAATGAAAGGATTCAATTGCATTACACTCATTCATTCATTCATTTTCCTTCGGCTTAGTCCCTTTATTTATCAGGGGTTGCCACAGGGGAATGAACCCTCAACCTATCCAGCATATGTTTTACGCAGCGGATGCCCTTCCAGCACTGGGAAACACCCATACACTCTCACATTCACACACATACACTACGGCCAATTTAGCTTATTCAGTTCACCTATACCGCATGTCTTTGGACTTGTGGGGGAAACCGGAGCACCCGGAGGAAACCCACGCCAACATGGGGAAAACATGCAAACTCCACACAGAAACGCCAACTAACTCAGCCGGGACTCGAACCAGCGACCTTCTTGCAGTGAGGTGACAGTGCTTACCACTGAGCCACCACGCCGCCCTGAATTACACTCTTAAATATAAACGTTCCCGAAGAGGGACAATGCCATAGAAGAAACTGTGAATATTTACTTTAAAAAAATTATCTTTAGTTCTACATATGAAGAACCTTTTGATGATCTAAAGAACCTTTTTGTTTCCATGGATGTTAAAAGTTCCTTGTTGAATCACAGATGGCAATTTAAAAATCTTTTTTACGAGTGCTTAAACAATATCAAACCAAAATGCATTCATTTTAATGAAATCTAGTACAAGCACACTGTTCAAGAAAAATATTATTTGGACACTTTCTGGTTGTCGAATGCTCGTTATTAGGAATATGAACTAAACCTGACATTAAAAATGTGAAAATTTATTTTAAGAAGTCATTTTGCTTCTGGTTGCCATTTGGTTTAATAATAATTTTTTCATCCAATACAATTCAGCATTTTTAAAGCACTACTTATGTGTCCAGATATGTTTTGGGGCCACTGTATGTATATTTTTAGGTTTTTTTTATATTTCGTTTTCTTTTGTCTGTAATTTTGTTATCTTGTTTTTGGTTTGGTTTTCCAGGTCACACTGATTGTCCTTTTGATTTGGCAGGAGATTTTTTTTTTTCTTTATTAAATACGTAACAACCTTTGCTTTGTTTGTATTGGTTTTTCTTATTTTAATAATGAGCTGAAATGTGAATCGGTGTTGGATATGGAGGGCATTTGTATGTTGGTGAGCAGTGTTTGCCACACAGGTTTTGTGAATGTTCACAGAACGGATTTTAAGCAGAAATGAATGTCAGAGTAAATTATTACACTTTGTTTAAGTTCTGCACCAGGCATGCAGGATCCAAAATGAAACAATTTTGGGCTTCGTATATAATGTGATCTTCAGAAAAATGAAGTATAAAATATGTCAAACTGTAAATATGAGCAGGAAAATTTATGTTTAGCTTTAAAAGCTGCTTGACGCATCTTTATGTATGAGAAGACTCATTGATATTCCTCAGTGTTTTAGCAGCTATTTGATTTTTCTCTACAGAGCTAATCCTAAATGACATACATGCTAGTGCATTTATGAGATTTATTTTTTATTCCGCAATAGTTCATACACTGATCCTTTATTGCCTAACATTAATGATGAATATGTAGCTGCTACTGAATATTAATTGTAGTAAATATTTGTGAATATTTACAGTCTCATTCCAGCGGGCAACTTGATGTCAAAACGACATTCAAAAACAAGTAAAAAACACGTCGTATATGCAAATTGATTTGAATTGACTACTGATTTCAGGACGTCAAATTGACATCTAACATTGGTGTAAAAAAACACGTCAAAAATCGATTTGAGGGCAGTCCTGTAATTGATTTTTGACGTGTTTTTTAATGCCAATGTTAGATGTTAATTTGACATCGTTTTGACATCAGGGTAGTTTACATGCATAGTTTGTGAAGATAAAATTCAGTGTACATTTGTAACATGTAATTGAAGCTTTCAGATAATATTTCTTTCCTTATATAATACCTTTTGCGTCGTTATTTTGGACCTGGATGTCAATTGGACGTCAGGGTTTTGACATTAAATCGATTAGCCTTTTTTGACGTGTTTTTTGATGTCGTTTTGACATCAAGGTGCCCGCTGGGGGATGGTTGCAATGACATCCAGACTTGCATGCATTCAGCTGAAAACTGTGACCTTATCATCTTATATTTGACTTTTTGTATGCATAGTTTTTTTCTCACTTTGCTGTATATTTCCTGTCAAATCTATAAAAAGCAACAATGGGTGGTTAGAAAATAGATTAAAGAGCATACGGATGTTGTGTGTTACATATAGTTTTGAATAAAATGGAGAGTTGCGGTGGATTGTGTGGATCTTTTATTTGATTTGTTTATTTTTTGATCATATGAAATGAAAATGGTTTTGAAGAACTAATCTTAAAACTATTAATATAATGTTAACATATCAAGTAGTATTACATATTAATACCGTTATTTAATTATATGCTTATATATATATATATATAAAGCACAAATAAATAGAATACACCATGGACTGTATGCGCACGTCACAATAAACTAACCCAGTGAATAATTCACGATATGGTTATGCCGCCATCTAGTGGACAATAATGTTCTTCAGGCAATTAGTTTCTAGTAGCATTTAAACTAAATAAATTAAGTTGGCAGAATACATTATGCAGTTCATTAGTATTAAATGCTCTGAAGAAACATTTATGAAAGGAACATCTCTGCATTTGTATAAATTATAATGCAAAAGCTTTATTTTAACTAATATATATTGTTTTAAGCATGTTGTTCTAGCATAACCAAGTCTCTGCAGAAAAACCCCCCACAAGAATGTAATAGAAACCATCACAGAATATTTGAATGGTTTCCACTACAAAATGCCAATAAAACATAACATACCATCACATTTTAACCATTAAATCCAGTACATTTGAATAGTTTCTAGTGTGTTTCAGGACATATTCTGAATTATTGGTTTTAACATACCACCATAAAATGAAAAATAATAATAAATACCAGTAGAGACCCACAGGACAAATACAACTTCCTTTATAACATTACAAAACCATTAGAACTTCAGCTTTTTGTTTTCAGATTGATATTAAAATGTATTGATTTATCTACCTCTCACTAACATAAAAAAATAAAAACTAGCCAGGTTAGATTATCTTAAAAAGTGCACGAATATCACTCTCAGGTCATACTGTAAACCCTTCACAAACTAATATGATGAGACCGGTTTTCCCATTTCAATTTTACTATAATTCTTCAAATTCATTATGTAAATAAGTAAATAACTACAATACAGAATTATTACAAATAATAAAAATAAATAACAAAATAAACTAATAATAATAATTCAATTCAAGTCATCTTTATTAAAACTGCGTCAGTCCAGTTTTCTGAGTTGAAGTTCAGTTTAGTTCAGTGTGGTTTAATTTTCACTGCTGAAAGTCCAAACACTGAAGAGCAAATCCATCGATGCACAGCTCCACAAGTCCCAAAACAAGCAAGCCAGCGGCGAGAAACAAACTTCACCAATTGACGAAAGTGAAGGAAAAAAACCTAGAGAGAAACCAGACTCGGTTGGGCACAACCATTTCTCCTCTGGTCAAACTTCTTGTGCAGAGCTGCAGTCTAGGCTGTAGAACGCTGGACGTCCATCGTGGAGAAGCTGGAGGTGTGAGTAGGTCACCAGCGGGTGTTCAGGCTGGCCCACGAGATCAATGCAGAGACTCGTCTGTCACTGGGGTCTTTCAGGAATCAGTTTCATGCTCTCCACTCCTCCATGGCCGCCGCAGCATCTGCTCAGGATACAGCCTGGTCCAGGATTATGGAGACCTCTAGAAGTGCTCTGTGGTTGGCATCATCTCTTCACAGGTCTTGGATCACATCAATGGCGCTACACAGCCATCTCTAGAGGCCTCGAGATGAGTATCCCCAATAATAATCAATTCCTATATAAATTCAATGTATTAATAATAGCTTATAGCTACCTGAAATGATTCACTCTTTAAATTAGACCAAACATTACAGGTTATTTAATTACAAGTGGTGATTTTTCATCAGTTTTTTTCTATTTATGAATAAAATGAGTGATAAATTTGAAGTTATGTGTATTTTATAAACCATTTAGGAAGTTAGGGGTGTGATCTGTGCAGCTTCTGTTGTAAAAAAATAAAAAATACAGACCTTAGAGGTCATAAGGTTAGCCTCACAAGAGGTCAACACGTGTTCACCGTAAATGTTTAATAGATTTTGTTTTATTTTACCAATGTTATAAGATATGTGAAAGTAACTGAACTACTATTATCAGTATAGTGCCACGAGGGGGCGCGATTGAGCTTGTAAATCCAGACGCAAGTATATATCAAACCTTCCTGTAGTAGCCTTTCTACATTCCCTTAAAATTAGTCAAGTAAAACATTCTGATTTCATTCATTCATTTTCTTTTCGGCTTAGTCCCTTTATTAATCTGGGGTCGCCACAGCGGAATGAACCGCCAACTTATCCAGCATATGTTTTACGCAGCGGACGCCCTTCCAGCCGCAACCCATCACTGGGAAACACCCATACACTCTCATACACTACGGACAATTTAGCTTACCCAATTCACCTATACCACATGTCTTTGGACTGTGAGGGAAACCGGAGCACCCGGAGGAAACCCACGCCAACACAGGGAGAACATGCAAACTCCACACAGAAATGCCAACTGACCCAGCCGAGGCTCGAACCAGCGACCTTCTTGCTGTGAGGCGATTGTGCTACCCACTGCACCACCGTGAGGCCCATTCTGATTTCAATAAGACAATATATTTTTTTCTAAAACTAATAAAAAGGTTAAAGCAAGATGATGTCATGAGTGTAAAGTCTTACATAATAGCCTACATGTTAGCAGTTTTTACTATTCATTCATTACATTGTGTATCTATATTCTTAAATCTTATAGTTAAATATACAAACAAACAGATTTTTCATATATTTCAAGAACACGTCATCTGATCGTTGAGTAAAGGCGTTTTCAAAATTCACATTATTTATTTGTCCGACGTCAACAAGTAAAAATAAACCCACATAAATAAATCAGTTAAATGTTACACGAATATTTTCTATGTAAGGAAATTCTGAACACAGATGCTAATGATAATAATAAATGTCACAAACAATTGTTGCATTAAAATGTACACTCTGATAATCTACAGACACAAATTTGTTTATTCTGAATGTTTTTTTCCACTGGTCTGAAAGAACACATAATATGAAGGCATAAATAGCCCAGTCAGTGTATAAAAACAATGCTTTTGTCTGTACGGAAAACTGTTTTGCTCATAAACCTTTCAGAAAAATGTAAAAGTATCTGTTCTTAAGGCATCCATAAATGAGACAAAATAAAAATAATAAAGAATAATTGTCCAATAACCTTTACTTGATTTCTTGTTTGTCCATTTCAGCTGACATCAGGTCAAAACAGCTGTACTTCAAAAACAACATGAAATTAAAAATACAATGTGCACTCCGTTAAACCCTCCGTATATTTGAATGCTAGAAAGCAGTTGAGTGATATTGAGGTAAAGTGGCTTTTATATTCACACATTCGGACTTCTCCTTAATAATATTATTTCAGAAAAGTATCGTTTGCAAACTCTAAATAGTGAAATCACATTAGCAGCCAATGACTATCAAAGTAGGTTGTTCACGCTCAAATAAATAGAGCTAATGTTGATGTCAAGTCATACGTGCATGAGATTTCAGACCGAATATTCAAAGTACTATAGTAAACAATATAGGGAGCATGCCACAAATTGTCACTGAATATAATGCGAATATAAACCAACTTTACCTCAATCCAAAAGCACAACATTGTTCACAGTCAATTAAATAGTGCTGTTGTTGTTTTCAAGTCATACTTGCATGAGATTTCAGATCGAATATTCAAAGTACCATGGTAAACAATATAGGGAGCAAAGCCGCTAATTTTAATGCGAATATAAAACCAACTTTATCTCAATAGCAGATTGAATGCGGAGCTCGGCGGAGGACGGTGATGGGAAGCGGCGGATGGAGCAGAGGGAAGGGGAGGAGAGCAGCAGCGGAAGTCGGCGGGTCGTTGCTGGTTGGTTCGGCGCCGGTGGAGGGAGTCATTCCTGCAGCACTGCTTCCGGTCGGCATTTTGTTCTGCGAGAGAGAGAGAATCCCTGTGTGGAGTCTTTTTTATGAGCGCCCGGGAGCATTTCGGTACCGAATCTTTTCCGCCATTGTCCGGACTAAAGTGCGAGCTTCCGCGGGCGCCTGCGAGGAGGAATGACCGCCGCCCGCCCGTCTTCATGTTCGCAGTGAGAGGAAGCGGTGCGACCCGGATTATTGTTGTGAGAGGGACACAGCGAGCCCGAACCCCTCCACCTTCACCTTTCAACGGCAGAGCCTCAGGTAAACACACCGGACCCGTTTCTCCGGTTCCGAGCTGGGCAGAACAAGAGTCCGGTTTCAGGGTGGAATGTGCTTCGGACGTTCCGAAAGGTTATCGGTGTTGTGCAGCCCTCGCTCCGTGTTAGCATACGCGTTAGCTCGGTGCGGGCCCGCAGGCGAATCCGCGGTTCGGATGGTTCGTGAGCGGAAGGCCAAAACGGGCCGTTTTTAACGGACTCAACCGGTCCGGGAGGCTCGACTGGACATGCAGGTGTGCGACTGAGCCCGAAGCCCGGAGATAAGAGTCACACGGGCCTGCAGCTCCGCAGACCAGAGTAAACAATACTGTCCTCACAGAGTAAACCTCATTCACCTTCCATCACAGTAAACAATACTGTGCTTTCAGTGTAAAACCGCATTCAGCGCCTGTCAGAGTTCACCAAAATCATAGCAGAACCATCCTAAATCATTACTCTCTCTCTCATTAGAGCACAATTTATTAATCACAACAATAGTAAAGCAATCCGCCAGTCCGAATATAAACAATGCTCTCGTCTTATTTACATCTCGCAGAGTAAACATTAGCATTACCGTCCTGATTAGATAGCCAAGGCGATTCTTTGGGATGAACTTGTCTTGGTGTAGTTTTATTAATGAGATTCATAACATGTCATTAAAGCGAAGCCTTTATGCATATGTCAAAGTGTAGATCAAACAATGCACTACTGCTCGATTGAATAATAATTTGAAAGTATTTGTAGGCAGAATGATTAATCCAGAATTAATATTCATACCTAGCTTGATTTGTGAAGGGAGTTTAAATGAATTATTTAATTATTCACCTGCAGGTCGGTATTTTTTTTATTAAACCAAATCTCAGATGAGCTTATGTGCTTGTTTGCTGGAAATTATCTCTGACTTTTTGTGTAAATATTATACACAAATAATTAGTAATACACACAAACAAAATATAAACATATAATATTATTTGCACATAAAGACCAGAGTTAAGTTAATATATGTATATAAACAAAAGCTGGAAATTATTTATTTAAACATTTCATGCATTTTATAACAGCAGCTTTGGTTATTTGAAATGCAGTTTCAGTTTTAAAAAAAATGCATTGATTATTTATTGAGATGCTAAGGGAGCGTTTGGGAGCAGTTAGCTATTAGAAGTTCATTCTTCACATCCAAATTGTGCACTGATTGAAAACCAAAAGTAACTGTTGTGTCCATTGGCACGACTTTGCTTTCATAAGCGTAGATTCTGAGAAAGACTTGTGCTTGAAGTGGCTCACGTTAATGTGAAGTCTGCCAGATTTGTTTGTGGTGTTTTATTGAGCAGCTGCTGCAGGAGAAACATTGAGCTGCGGCTGTAATCTATGAATGAGATTTCACATGAGAGACCTGTATTAATATATTAGCCTTATTAAATGAGCAGGCATGATGAAGCTTGTCCTGAGATGAACCGAGCCAGTTCACTATCATTGGATGCTTTTGGTCTAGATTTGTTTTGTACTTCGATTTTTATGTAATAACAGTTAAAGTATGAAAATGAGATTTTATTTGAATCCTAGTTTGTCTATTATAAATATTGCTCTGTTGCTAAGTATATAAGGCACATATATGTGATATATGTGTGTGTATATGACCTATATATTGTTATTGTGATGAGTCCTATATATGTATATATATATTCCAGTATTTACAGATGATCAGGATTTGTTTATTTGAGAAAATTAATATAGCGACTCTCAAATTTGATTGCTGTGTGAATATTGTTTGATTTTGTTTTTAGTGTTGTTTATAAAAATGTATGCCAAATGCGACAAATTCACCAAGAAGTTAATTAAATGTATAAATATATATATATATATATATATATATTTGTTTTGTTTTTAATGTAAATAATATAAATAATGTTCATTTATTATTAGAGTTCAATACAGCTGTGTTGTGGGAATACCGATTATTTTTATTATGCAGTTTCTAGCAATATTAACAATAATATATTTATAATATTGTTAATAACAATGTGTAATAATAATAAACTATTCTATTATTTATAAATGTGATTATTACTAGAAATATATCTATATATATTTGATTAAATCAATTTTTATTGCAGTCAAAAACAGCAATAACAATTATCATGGAAATTAGATTTTTTATTATAGAATAAAATATTACAAATAATAGCAATAATAATTAGTAATGATGATTAATAATAATAATAAAGAAAACACATACAATGTAAATATTAAAAATATACTTATTATGAATTTATTATTATAATAAAAATAAAATCTTAATATTTGCTAATTATTTTAGTATAATAATAATAATAAACATATTTACAGTTGCATATCATGGTTTTATTATTGTAGTCAAAAGCAAAACTAAAAATTAAAAAGTAAGCCTGGAAAATTAGTTATTGTACATTAATTATTATACATTGATGATGATGATAATAATAATAATAATAATAATACAAATAAAAACATGATTGTAAATATTCAATGTATTTATTTGTTTATTATTATTATTATTTGTACTATTATTATTAATTTAATAGCTTTTTATTATTGGTATATTAAGTATAATTAATGAATGAATAATAATATAATAAATTATTATAATGAAGTATTTACAGCACATGTGTTTCTATTATTGTAGTAAAAAAATTGAAAAAACATTAATATTGACAATTTAAATAATATTATGCATAATAATTAAAATCATTATATGCAAACGTAAATATTGACATTATTATTATTATAAAAATTCTGATGAATAAAGGCAATTATAATAATTCTGACAAATAAAGGTAATTATTAATATTAATACTAATAGTAAAACCTTTACAATCCACCATTTGTTGTAAAAAAACTGCACTGAGTAATTTCTGTTCTTGTTTACATAAACCGTCATCATCAGAAAATAAAACCGTTTTTCGCTGCAATTTCTCCTTAGTTGTAAATGTTTGCTCCGCTCTGCTGCTTTCAGCTGCTGTTTTAGCAGTAAGACATGGCTTTCATCCACAGGCAGCTGCACGTCTTTGGTGTTTTGGAAGTGATGTTGGAGTCTCAGTAAGACTCTGGTGGTTTTGCTGTAGTGGAATAGATTGGCTCCAAACTCCAAATGTCTGGGGAAGACCTTCCTGTTTCAGCAGGACAGTGTCTATGTCCCAGTGCCTGATGGGAAAGCCTCCTGGAGGAGCATAGGGGGGAGGGGAAACTCCAAAATAAAGCCCATTTGATGAGCAGATGCGCGTGTAGTTTTGGCCATGCTCGGTACCTCTTTTGTTCCGTGCATAATGCATATGCTAAGTTTAAAGTGAAGCTTTTTGTTTTTATGTATATGGCTCCATGTATTCAGTAAAGTATGCTTGACAGTAGCAGTCAGAGTTTTTACTGAACACAGATGTTGATGCTAGCAATCATTGTCATGTTGATCAAATTTAGAACTGTTGTTGCTAAGCTTCAGTAACACTTTTAAATAATAGTCCATTCATGTACTAACATTCATTTACTAACATAAACTAAGTATGAAGAGTCTGGTACAGCATTTATTAATCACACTTCAATATTTAGTAATCTATTATCAAAATCCAAGGTTGTGCTTGCTAACATGAGTTAATGCACTGTGAGTTAACATGAAAACTTTATTTTCATTAACTAACGTTAATGATGAATAAAACTGTTCATTGTTTGTTCATGTTAGTAAATGCATTATCTATCATGAACTAATGGACCATTATTTTAGTGTTACTGAAGTGTCTTATGTTCTTTTATGTTGCATTAATAGCAGTAATATTATGAAAAATGATTTCAGTGTAAAAAGGTCAGTTAAAAATGAATTCCTATGATGAAGCATTTTTACTCCCGTTTTTAATTTCCTGATTCTTCAATGTTTCTGATATAATGATTTGTTGCTCAAAAAAGTAATTTTTGATTATCAATGTTGAAAATAGTTGGTGCTACATTATATTTTGTGGAAACCATTATACTTTTATTGTGAGAATTCTTTAATAAACTAAAAGCTGAAGCTATCTGAAATATTTATTGATCAATTCAGGGCGTCTATGCTGAATAATAATAATAATTATCTGGGTAAAATATGCTAAATAATGAAAATGAATCATTGACTTCTGCTGTCTTCGTTTGTTTCAAAAACACAGATTTCTTTACAATTTAACACTGCTGGAGATGCTGTTGTCCTAAAAAAAAAAATAATAATAAAATAAAATAAAAATCTTACACATACCTTAGGAACGGTATTTTGTAAAGAGGAACGGTAAATTTTTAAAACCTTGACTTTTCCAAACCGCGGTATACCTTGAAAATGGTTATCGTCCCATGCCTAATATATATATATAATAATTGTTTGTTTGTTTTACTTATGACACAAATAACTCTGGTTTGAACTTTTTTGGAGCCTTGCTTTCTTAATCTACAGCTTTACGCTCTCATAACATTCAAATGTATCTTTCAGTTAAAAGCAAAGTGCTGTTTCTGCAGTGGTTGTGCATGTACTTTTAATACTGAACTCGATGATACTGGTGATGTCATCATGTTTTCTTCTTCCTCCTGCAGCGAAAGATGTAAAGGTGGATCAGTGAGCAGCGACACTGAGCAACCTGTGCGTCCACGTGAGCTCCCTGCCCTTCTTCAGCATGAATGGGGATATGCCTCATGTTCCTATCACCACTCTCGCTGGGATTGCAAGCCTCACTGACCGTAAGTCGAGCTCAAGTTTTTCATTGAATATATGTCAAAAACATCCAATGCTCACTAAACAAATCATGTATCGACATTGAGTGCTTTATGAATAAATTTAGAAATTGAATGTTGTAGTTTTAAGATTGCGCAAGTCACCTTTTTTCATCATCTATAGAATGATGTTTATTAAAATGCAAATATTAGTATATACACTGTGTATTGTAACATATATTGTTTTGTGGACAGAAAACAATGTACACTGTGAAAAATATCTGTTAACAGTTTCCGTATTTTGTGATTCACAAGTGTTTTCTGTTTATATACGGTTGTGAATTGCATTATGGGATGTTGATCTTAAAAATGTTAATAAAAGTCACTTTTTAAAAACTTTTCAAGGTTAAAAGCTGTTCAGGAGAGATCAAGGTCTCATAATGCAATTCAAAAGCGTAATTAAACAGGGAAGAATAAAAACATGAATCACAAAATATGGTAAACTGCTAATTTACGGATATTTTTTACAGTGTAGTCAAAAATAGATATCTGAACGTAACTGAAATGTAGGGATGCAACAAATTATCAGCTTCAAAAATGATCGGTCGAAAATGACATTTTCAATTTTCAACCAAAAAGTTAAAAAGCACAAGAGCAGCGGTTTCAGTTTTGACCCAGAATTTTCAAATTCACTCCAAAATGGTGAATTTTCCCTGTTAAAAAAAACGCTGTATTATTCCTGCCAGGCCACAGTAGTCGATGTGAAGAAACAGTGTGCTCCTGTGCACATGCGGTCCTGTAATCCTCCATTGTTGTTTTAGTTGTGCAATGCATGCTTAAAGTCTGAACGTCACTGTTGAAATAGTTAGAAACTAGGGCCACACTATATATATTTTCAGCATTGATATCGCAGTGTGTGTGTCCGCAATAATCACATCTCAGGATATGCAATGTTGAGTTGCCATTATAATTGATCTGCACAGCAGTTGAGAATATAGGAGATCTGTGGAGTCAATGCAAAATATAACTGTACCCGAGTAAAAATGTAGCATATGCATGTGTTTTAAAGAGCTTTCAAGAGAGTTTAAAACATTCAGGCACAAAAAAAATGTACATTTGTAACTTTAATGAGGAATTATTTGACTGAATTCATACAATGAAGACTATACAGCAGGGCTATTCAATTGTGAATTGAATACTCGGCCCCTAAGGCAATTTCTTCCGACCCTCCAAATAGTGTGCCCAAGACATCAAATGTAAATTTAGTTCAGTCGAAAAACAGTCGCTATAGTTATGAAGTGATGTGCATCTGTTCAATACAGCACGAGCTGCAGTTGAAGGCTGCGCAGAGCGTGAGTAACATGAGTGGCGCGAGCAGCCTTTCAGGTGGTGAGACCAAAGACTGTAAAAAGGGTGAGACGCGATGACTGACAGCTACTTTGCGCACATCAGGTCATCAAATCACAGTGGTAATGACGGGTTTCCTAGACGCACTGAAAACCAACTTTGCCTATACATTTGATCATTTTACAATCCCAGACAACATATACACCTATTTTCTTTGCGCTTGTGAAATCTAAAAAATGTCATTTCTTTCTTTAGGAGGCAGTCTAAATGTTTGACAATTGTTAAGATGGCTGTTGTAGCTTAATACAACAGTTTGAAATACAACATTTGAATATGTTGGAAAAAATGCACTGATGTTACCAAAATACAACCTATTAAAGTTTTAATGTAGAAAAAGCCAACGTGGGTGTCTTAAGGAGCAAAAATACAACATATGGGCTCTTATATTGCTGTTGTGTCATCACTCATATTGCAAGTCATATCTCTCTGGCCCCTCATTTAGGATGCTTTTCATGAACTGGCCCCCATGACAGACTAATTGAATAGCCCTCCTATACAGTGTTATTTTACATTTCATTATTCAATTAATTATTTCATTATTTGACTCTCCAGAAAACCATAAAGTACTGTTTATTTAACTTTTTTGTTGCTCTATTGTAACTAATTTTGCTCGCAAAAATTTGTTTATTATTTTTTATACATGATTCACACCTTGTACAATCCTAATGAATGATTTCTTTCCAAATAGAGCTTTTCAAGCCATCTGTTGAAATTGTATTCATATCTCAATATATATTGCAGAAAAAGTAAATATCGCAATGTCCGATTTTTCCAATATCATGCAGCCCTATTAGAAACTATCACATAAGATGCTTTTTTCCACTTTGTTAAAAACTGGACTGAGCTATCTACTAATATAATGCAATACCTGTCAAGCTAACAAAACATGCACAAAATTAAGTGACACATTTGTGTTGATGCTGAATAAGAGAAACAAATTGTTATTGTTTTTAGTGTGTCAGTATTGTGCTTGTATTTGAATTAATTTGTCCTCTTCTGAATACTCTTATATAATGTTTTTTATTGGATATGGAGAGATGTTTTTTCTGTCCCAACAATTCCATTTTGTCCCAGTGTGACTTAATTTGGCAGAAATGGTAGCTGTGAGTATCTTATAATAGGAGTGTTAATTTATATTGCACCAAAATATATTACAATAAACGATTTTATTGTCATTTTAAGGCCATTATGTGCCACTCATTATATAATGGCAGAATGACAATATAATATCATCACAATGCAAGTACACTCTTCCAAAGAACACATCATATTTTATTCTTGAGAATATTTCATTTAATTATAGTCATTTTAACAATTTAATAATTAGGCATTGGAATCAGAATGTGAAAACGCATATCCTAAATAAATAATAATAAATGTTAACAAGAAAGTGCAAGGTAAAAAAGTAACAGAGGCTTCGATATCTGCTACCAGATTTTTTTTTTAAGTTGTCAAACACCCACATGAAAATATACTAAAGTAATTTATAGTAAATACTATAGTGTTTTTTTAACCATATTCACAGCTCCAATAGAGATAGAGAGGTTGCGCAATCAGCTAAAATGTTGCTAGAATTGGTTTTTATGTATAGGCGATATATATTGCATCACCAAAAATGATTGAGATCACTTCCATGTGTTGTGTGATAAGTTATTGTGACAGGCCTAACGCAGACCCTCAAAAAAAAGAAAAAAACAGTATACTTTACCAAGTATAATATATACTACATACACTACAGTATAGTATACCAAGTATAATATATACTACATACACTACAGTATAGTATACCAAGTATAATATATACTACATACACTACAGTATAGTATACCAACTAAATAAAGTCCTCTGAAAAGAGTTTTCTTTTAATACACATAACTTTAAACACATTTATCCAAAGTGCTATTGATTTACTTTTGGTGTACCTTCAAAAGCCTTTGTAAATATGTGTGTGAATAGCCCGTCTTTTTGATTGGATTTTGAGGACGTGGATTAAATGTCTGTTCAGAACTTTCAGTGCGACAGCACTTGATTTGTACAGGCAATAACTTTGCCGCTCGGATCGAAATAGGAAGTCTCAGAGAAATGAGGAATATTTCTGGCCTGCTGCTTTTGTGGTGGGAAATAACTCATGTTTTGTGTTTATTTGTCAGTGTTAAATCAGCTGCCTCTGCCCTCTCCTCTACCTGCCACCACCACTAAGAGCCTGCTGTACAATGGGAGGATCGCAGAGGAGGTCAGCTGTCTTCTGTCCCGCCGGGACGATGCGCTCGTGTCTCAGCTGGCACATAGCCTTAACCAGGTGTCCACCGAACACATGTGGGTATCTCTTCCTTCAGGACATCCTCACCCTAACCCCTCAACTGTCACCCTTAAATTTGGTATTTACACTTGAAAATGATAGGTTATACAGTGCTCAGCAATAATAAGGACATCCCTCACTGATCTCTCTTTTAAATTAATATTTTCAATAGGATGCTTTACAATAATATATTTGTGCATATACAGTTAGAATTATTAGACCTCTGTATATTTTTCCCCAATTTTTGTTGAACACATTTTTTTTATCTTTGCCATGATGACAGTACAGAATATTTTACTAGATTTTTTTCAAGATACTAGTATTCAGCTTAAAGTGACATTTAAAGACTTAATTAGGTTAATTAGGCAAGTTAGGGTAATTAGGCAAGTCATTGTATAACAGTGATTTGTTCTGTAGACAATCGAAAAAATATTGCTTAAGGGGGCTAATAATGTTGACCTTAAATGTTTTTTGAAAAATTAAAAACTGCTTTTATTCTAGCCGAAATAAAACAAATAAGACTTTCTCCAGACAAAATATTAAAGGAAACACTGTGAAAAATTTCTTGCTCTGTTAAACATCATTTGGGAAATATTTGAAAAAGAAAAAACAGGAGGGCAAATAATTTTGACTCCAACTGTACGTTATATTAGTCAGTACCAAAGCCAATCTGGAACTAATCTAACAAAAAGACTTAAAGATCACAGTCCAAAAAGTATTCAATAAAAATTGAATAAACAGGAAAAATCAAGAGAAACTATAGAAAATGTAGTTAAAATTTTGTAGTGTTTTTAAAAAAATTTTTTTTATATAATTTAAATATATTCTCTTTTTATTCTCTTTTTAAAGATGTTAAGTGACGAAACTCTTATTTTAATTAATATAATTGTTTAATAATTTAATAAATAAATGTATTGGCTATATTCACTGAGAAATTGATAAAAAAAAATATATATATTTATATATATATATATA
>CAIGQV010018202.1:6081914-6113121 GCA_903798115.1 Danio jaintianensis
CATTTTCCAAAGGGAGTGTACTCATTTATGATGAGCACTGTATATGTATATTATTATTACAAGGTTTAAGTTTAGAATTTTTTTTATTTTTTTTTTGAAAAATGTATACAGTATACAGGATGCCAACAGTTAAGGGGAAAACCATTAAAATAATCAGGGGTTTCATTTGTAACTTTTAGAACTATATAACTTTTTAAAAATTTATAAAATGTTTGTGTCTTATTTCACAGGACACTGATCAGGATTTTTGTATTGCCTAAAATATCCAGGTTTGTGCTGACTGATCATTGTATGATATCCATAAGAGAGCAGACGACTACTTATACTTCTGAATCCCTCTTTTCATAAAATGATCAGTCAGTGCAGTGTAAATTGAATGAACGAAAACATTTAATATGTACACATTTTTGCATTGCTTTGACTGTTCTCTGTAGTTTCCACATTCTCACAATTGGTTAAATAATGTACAATGCCTGCAGACTATTTGTCAAACTACTTTTCAATCATTACCTTGAAAAGGTATGATGGCAGGAAAACAAACCAAATATGGAGTTGCTGGCCAGGACGTTTCCCATAAAAATAGCAAATATGATTACCATATTTATTATATTTTATGCATATGCACTTTCCTTTAAAATCAGTCCAATAAATCTAAAATAATTGATTATTTCAAAATAGAGCTAATCTGGTCAGCTGGTGAAATTTCTGTCATATTGCAGGAAAGCAAAATATTGCAATGTCATTTTTTTTCCCAATATCATGCATCATCTCACTCCATTTTTGGGATTCTGTGTTCAGAGAGCTGAAGGACAACTTGGGCAGTGATGACCCGGAAGGAGATGTGCCTCTACTGCTACAGACGGTGCTGTCCAGGAACCCCAATGTCTTCAGGGAGAAAAGTACGCCCACCCGATACGGGGTTCAGGGCGGTAAGGAGAAACTGCAGAAATAAAGCTGTTTAGTCTGGGCATGCTTTTACTCTGTGGCCTCTGCTTGAGCTCCCTGAATTAAAAATCCCATTTCTTCTTTTTGAATTTCCAGACTGTATTTAGAGTTGATTTGCAATTTTAGACATATAAAATTTAAATGCTTTTAAGATGCCATAATGTAATCTGTTTTTTGCATGCACTGCTGCTCAAAAGTTTGTGGTCAAACAAAAAGTTAGATTTAAAAAATGTTTTTTAAAGAAGTCTTCTACTTACTAAGTCTGCATTTATTTAACAAAAAAAAATCTGTAAAACAGTAATATAATTTTGCAATTTAAAATTACTGATATACATATATTAAAATAATATGGAATGTAATTTATTTTTGTGATGCAAAGCTGAATTGTCAGCATCATTTCTGTAGACTTCAGTTTTACATGATCCTACACAGACATAGTTTTAATATGCTGTTTTGTTGGAAACATATCTTTTTTATTATACATTTTTAAAGCAGCTCAAAAATATTATACTTTTGTGCAGAAACCAAAAAGAACTGCATTTATTTTTTTATTATTATTTATTTTAATATTAGGAATGTCTTTACTGTCTGTTATAATCAACTTAATGCATTCTGCAAATGTATTAATAATGCACATTAATTTATAGTACAACTCTTACTTACCCCAAACGTTTGAATGGTAGTGTGTGTTATTAATTAGTGTTAGTGTTTAATCTTTGTGGATTTATTTAGTCTATTGCATACTGAGTTAAAACTAATGTAAGACAGCATGGCAAAGATGAGCTTGTCATTTGCCACATTTTAAATCTTGATTTCCTCTTTGTTTGATGCTTTAAAGGTTTAATGCAACAGCCAATGATACCACCGTACAAGATGCCTCAGAATTCCATGCATGGAAGTCCGGCATCAAACTACCAGCAAACCACTATAACTCCGAGCCCTCCCAGGTACTGTTCCAGTTTCCTTTAAATTTAGGTTAGCAAGGTATGTAGATAACCATACCAATATAACTGCAGTTAGTGTGATTAAAAGTTCTTTTACCAGTCTGTATACTGACTAGTTTCATTCTTACCCCACAGCCGATATGTTCAAACTCAGGCGGGTTCTGGTAGCAGGTACATGCCCCAGCAGAACAGCCCAGTGCCCAGTCCGTATGCGCCACAGAGTCCCGCGGGCTACATGCAGTACAGCCACCCACCCAGCTACCCCCAGCACCAACAGATCCAGCAAGGTGAGTCCACATTCTCCTCTGTGAGATCCTCAAGAGGATTGTCACCATTTTTGGCATCTATAGTCTTAAACCACCTCAGGGCACCAGGAAAAGTGGTTTTAATAGGATTTGTGCCTATTGAATCTTCTTTTATCCGTGTCTCTTACTGAGTGATGCAACTGAAAATCCCTTGCTGTTAAAAATAAATAAATAAATGTGTATTCACTTTCCTAAAGGGATAGTTCACCCACAAAAATTATAATTATGTCATCATTAACTCCTCTTTCGCTTGTTTCAAACCTGTTTGAGTTTCTTTTTTTTTGTTCAACACAAAGGAAGACACTGAAGAAAGCTGGGAAAAAAACAGCCATTTTCTTCCATAGTAAAGGGTTATTTTACTAACATTTTTATTCTGTTATTCTCTGAGCCTCGTGTTTGGTCATGAAACACATGATAGATATTTTTAATAAAATTCATTCAATTTATTTATTTGTACACATATATCAGCTAATTATGTTTACAGCATTTAGATTGGCTCACAGAATCTCAAACATGCTTGCTTGACATGTGAAAACCAATAAGGCTCATTCTTGCATGTCAAGCAGGTTTACGATTCAGGTTCAAGATCAATGTTTACGTCGGAGTAAAATCTTAAATTAAATGTGCAAGTATGTCATATAAAGCAATCTAGTTTATTTTTAGGATTTGGATTAAACTGCCTGGTTCATATAGATTTACTTTTTGATCTCTTTTCAAATGTTTTGAAGCATTTGGTCAATAGAACTTCAATTGGGGTACAGTAATCTCTTAGATTACGTCTAGTCTTAGACTAGATTAAGCCATTTTTTTCCTGAAAATTAATGAAAGGGTTTGAAACGACAAAAAGGAATTTTGTGCATACTTTTAATGTTTTGTCATATGCTCCTTATTGTGAACAATGCAAATCAATAAAAACAGCAAATAAGTTGTTGTTTTCTGTTATAGTTTCAGTATCTAGTCCAATAGTTCCCAGTGGCATGAGAAACATTCATGACAACAAAGTCTCTGGTCCAGTGTCGGGTAACTCCAACCACAACGCGAGGCATTGCTCCAACGACGACTACATCAGCATCGTCCAGAGACTTGGAAATGATGTGAGTGCTTGCTAAAGCTTACAGAAGATTTTATTACCCTAAATATATTTCTCTTTCCAACTTTTTTAACTAATTATGCTGTGCCTAGGCCTTTATATGCTGCACAATTGTCCACCCAAGTTCTCTGTGTTTTCATAGGAGGGTGACCCCGCCATGAGAAATACCTCTTTTCCTGTACGCTCCACCTGTTCTCCTGCTGGAAGTGAAGGGACTCCAAAAGGTGGTTTAAACCTTTTTTTGCCATTTTTATATAGCAGTGTGCTTTTAGGTCCTTCCTTCTTCACTATTTACATTGTTTATGGTGCTTTTGCACCGTCAGCGTGAGTACTGGCAGTGTTTACTAGCAGCAGCTGTGCACTACTGTAATAAGGTAACAGCTAAGGGTAAGATAATGCCAGATCCACTGTTTTATTCATGTAATTGTCACTTTGAATATGCACTTACACATTACATTCAAACAGCTGTGAGAAATGATACTGTGAACCACAAATATTTTCTAAGCCAGAGATGTTTGCTTTTTATGCAATGACGAACACGTGAATCATAGATAAGTTATGCTTAGTCAAACTTTCCCACATGTCTGTTTTGACGTGAAGAAAATGATTTCTGTGTTCCGGCCTCTACTCATCTCAGCAGAGAACAGCTGTTTAAGAGTACTGTTTGTTGAAAACACATCTTTAAGCTAAGCTTACTGTCTGCACTGTGATATCTGGGCTGTCTTTTCATAAAAGACATTATTATAGCAGTATTATTAAGAGTGTGTATTAGCACTATTTGTGGTTTGCTTTTGGGAGTGTTTGGCATTCGGTTTAACAAGTGGGTAGTGAGTGTGACTGAACGTGCACAAAGATGCAGAAATCACACAGTCAACCAGAACTGGCCCACGCTGAAAGCTTCTCTAAATTTCAGATGATTGATTTTTCTTGTTAATATTATTTACATTTCAGTTGGACCTCGGCCGCCCTTGATTCTTCAGTCTCCTCCACCCTACACCTCCCCTAGAGATGCAGCTCCAGACCTCTTGTTGGATTCGCCTGAACGAAAAAAGAAGCAGAAAAGGTTATTGAAAGAGGAGGGAGGTAAAGGTGCTATGTATGACATTGTCAGCTCGCCCTCTAAAGACTCGACTAAACTAACAATAAAGTTGTCTCGAGTGAAGTCATCCGAGACTGAGCAGTCAGCTGAGCCTGTGGTACCTGTGGTAGACCATGGCTCAGATGCTGAGAACGAGCTATCGTGCAACAGCTTATCATATCACCGGAACCCCCAGGAGCGACTCTCCGCCGGTCAGTGTCTTTCAGGGGAGCAATCAGCCTACCAGCAGGTTCCTGTACTACAAAACATTGGGGCACTTGCAGCCAAACAACCCGGGGTAGTTAGTGGGACCCCCTACGACGAGGCAGAGCTGGATGCTCTTGCTGAGATCGAAAGGATTGAGAGGGAATCTGCTATAGAACGAGAACGCTGCTCTAAGGAAGTTCAAGATAAAGGTTCTGTTACTTTTGTTTTCATTACCTGATGTGCATGCTTGTGATCTAAATGGATATATTTGTATAGTGTTATTTTTTATTGGACTTTTTAGTGGTGCTTGTAAAGCTGTAACATGTTAGCAACACTTAAAACCACAACTGCTAGCAGCTCCTTTGCACCTGCCCAGAACCTCTTAGGGTAACCACCCAGAACATGCTAATATCTGACAACCACTGTAAACACTTTCATCCAGTAAATTTTTTTTGCATGACCAAGAACCACTTACTGTGAATGTAAATGTAAATATTTAGCGTTTAATACTGCTTCTGATCTGTGTAATTCTAATTTTACAGACAAGCCTCTGAAGAAGAGAAAGCAGGATTCGTACCCTCAGGAACCAGGAGCTGCAGGCACCGCTGGCGCTTCTGGAACACCTGGTGTGGGTGGCGGATGCAATGCTGGGAACAAACTGGTACCTCAAGAGGCTTGCGCTGCTAGCAATGGATCCAGTCGGCCGGCCTTGATGGTCAGTATTGACCTGCAGCAAGCAGGTAGGGTGGAAGGGCCAGTGGACTCCTGTCCTGTCCCTGCCACAGAGGCTCAGCGCTGGACGGAGGATGGCTCTGAATCCACTGGGGTCTTGAGGCTCAAATCAAAGACAGATGAGGAGGTGCAGAGGACAGTAGATGGTCGGCCAGAAGTTATCAAGCAACGAGTGGAAACCACTCCACAGAAAACTGCTGTAGATGGACGACCAGAGACTCCCAAAAACAAGCATGAAAACCGACGAGAAGTCTCCAACAAAGTTAGTTCAGAAAAGAGGTCAGATTTCTCAAAGCACAGACATGATGGTAAACCTGATAAAGTGAGGGCTGAGGGAAAGGGCCATGAAACCTCCCGAAAGCATGAAGGACGATCGGAATTATCTCGAGAGAGCAAAGAGGAAAGGCACAGAGAAAAGGACAGTGATGGCTCTAAAGTCCGCCGATCAGATACATCGAAGTCCAGTCGAGTAGAGCACAACCGGGATAAGGAACAGGACCAAGAAATAGTTGGGGACAAGGGCCTTGCAAAAGGTAGAGACAAGGAGCTGGAGAAAGGCCGGGACAAAGAGAGGGTAAAAGATCGTGAGAAAGACCTGGAGAAGGGTCGTGATAAGGAGGTGGAGAAAGGCAGAGACAAAGAGCGGGTAAAAGATCGGGTAAAGGAGCAAGAGAAAGGTCGGGACAAGGAGCAAGAGAAAGGTCGGGAGAAAAATCGAGACAAGGAGTTGGAAAAAAGTCGGGAGAAAAATCAGGACAAGGAGCTGGAAAAAGGTCGAGAGAAAGATCAGGACAAGGAGCTGGAAAAAGGTCAGGAGAAAGATCGGGACAAGGTTCGGGAGAAAGATCGAGACAAGGGTCGAGGTAAAGATCGTGACAAGAATCGGGAGAAAGATCGGGACAAGGTTCGTGAGAAAGATCGTGACAAACTTCGGGAAAAAGACCGGGACAAGGTGCGGGAGCGTGATCGGGACAAAGGGCGGGAGAAAGATCGGGACAAAGAACAGGTTAAAAATCGAGAGAAAGATCAGGACAAGGAACGGTTGAAAGATCGGGACAAGGAACGAGAAAAAGTTCGGGAAAAGGTTCGGGACAAGGATCGAGACCCTGAAAAAAAGCGCAACAAAGAACTCACAGAAGATAAACAGGCTCCAGAGCAGCGATCACGTCCCGACAGTCCTCGGGTAAAACAGGAACCCCGTAATGGAGAAGACTCCAAAATAAAACCTGAGCGGTCAGTCCACAAAAATTCCAACAACAAAGATGAGAAGCGTAGTGGTGAAAACAAGAACCAACTTGATGGACACAAGCCTCCATCTATGGACAGTAAAACAGCAGATTTTCCCAACTACCTATTAGGCGGGAAATCAAGTGCATTAAAGAATTTTGTCATTCCCAAGTTAAAAAGGGACAAAGAGGGTAATGTGATGCAGGAAGTGCGAATAGAACTGTTTTCCGAGCCACGTGTGAAATTAGAGAAGCTAGACCTGGTAGAGGACCTCAATAAGGGTGCCAAACCTGTTGTTGTTCTGAAGAAACTTTCCATTGATGAGGTCCAGAAGATGATCAGTAATTCACGCAGCTCAAAATCGAGCAGGTCGTCTCACGGCAGATTTGGAGGTTAGTCCATTTTTTCTGAATTATAATTTGAAGAATTTAAGTAACCTGGTCTGTAAGAGACTCTGATGGTTCAGTAGTGCTTGAACTTTCTCCTTATGTGTTGGCAGAGACTGATTCCCGTTTGCCACTGTGTGAGAGGGTGAAAATGAATAAACGCAGACGCACCTCCACTAATGAGAAGCCCAAGTATGCGGAAGTCAGCTCAGATGATGATCGTAGTTCTGTAGAAGGTACGTAAATATACTGAATATTATGTTGTTTTCAGGCTTGGTGAATTTGTATGTTCTGAGTCAATGTATCATCGCTGATGTTAGTAATGAGAGAATCTGTTCAGCAAAAGATTTAGTTGAATCCTTTAAAATCCTGCTTGTTCATTTCCACTTTACATTCAAATTACCTATAAAATGAAATGTTTTGTGGTTCATGTGAATCCCTCCTATTTCTAATGACTTCAAAGACACTAAGACTTCATTTACACTAGTCTAGAATTGAATCGTAAGGAATAATTGAACGTGTCCTCATAAAAAATTTAGTGTTAAAGTTATATGAGAGGTTTTCACACCGGAGGAACTTTTTCACAGTTCTTAGAACTGTTGGTAGAACTATCTGCTTTTTGTATGTTCGCACCTCAGGAACTGGGAACGATTTTGGTTCTATGATTGCCATTTGGAAAAGCTAATTAACTCCTATTTATTTATATTAGTTCTTTTTCTATTCAAATTTCCCTTTTCTTGGCAGTGTGCCTAGCCTTGTGGTTAATCTAGCACAACTGCACACACGGTGACCTGAGTTCGATTTCTGCCTTGCAATCATTTAGCGATCACACTACCCTCTTTCTACCCCAGCTTTTCTGTCATATATCTACTGTCCTATCTGCAAAGCATAAAAAAAAAATCCCCATTTCTGATTTGCAGTAGCCCCAAAGCGTTCAAAAAAGGACAGAGACAGAACGTGGGAATATGAAGAAAAGGACCGGCGGGGTTCTGGAGATCACAGACGGAGCTTCGACAGTCGGAGAAGTTCTGGTGGTCGACATCGAGAACGCAGCCCTGAAGACTCAGATGAAGATTCACCTCCTCCAAGCCTAAGTGACCGTAAGTGACCAGTTATCATTCATTATATTGGTAATCTTGACAGTTTCTTCCTACTGATATGAGTTAAAGTGTGAAAACTGATCTTTGATTTTCTTCAACACCAGTTGCCCGAAAGCTGAAGAAAAAGGAAAAGCAGAAAAAGAGGAAAGCCTACGAGCCCAAACTGACTCTGGACGGTATGTTTGCACTTTTTTTAGTTGGTGTCGAGAGATCTGAAATGCTAAGATCTTTAGTAATCCATCTTATGCTCCACAGAAATGATGGACTCATCGACGTTCAAGAGATTTACAACCAGTGTTGACAACATTCTTGAAAATCTTGAAGATGTGGACTTGACGTCATTAGGTAAATGTGCGCAATGTGGAGAAATTGCCTTTGACATACTGAAAGTTTGTTTGAAATGCAATGTGCTTTGCTGAAATGCCTCTGCAAGTTTGACTGTAATCAATTTAATGAACGTTTCTGCAACGGCAGATGATGATGAGATTCCCCAGGAGCTGCTGCTCGGAAAACACCAGCTCTCAGAGATAAGCAGTGAATCAGCCAAAATAAAGGCCATGGGCATCATGCATAAGGTGGGTAAAGGATCTCCTCTTCAGCATCTTAGCAACAGAAAACATCATAAATTACTCATCTTTAATGCTAACGGATTATGTCCTCAGATTACAACTGATAAAATGGTGAAGGTCCAGAGTATTTTGGAAAAGAACATCCAGGACGGCGCAAAGCTCTCCACCCTCATGAATCACGTAAGCATCATTGCAGTTATTATTGGTGAAATGGCCCTGCCGTCGACTCTTGCTGACAGATTCCTTGTCCTTGTGATTTCAGGACAACGACAGGGACGACGAGGAGCGCTTGTGGCGTGACCTCATCATGGAGCGTGTCACCAAATCTGCTGATGCTTGTCTGACGGCTCTTAACATCATGACCTCAGCACGAATGCCCAAGGCCGTTTACATCGAGGACGTTATCGAGAGGGTCGTGCAGTACGCCAAGTTTCATCTACAGAACACGCTGTACCCACAGTATGACCCCGTCTATAGGGTGGATCCTCACGGTGGTCAGTCCTGCACCTTTATATGTTGTTTTAATCTACAAGATACTTTTATATTACAAACAAACACCAAACAGTGCCACAAAGTGTTAAATGGAATGTTTACCCAAAAATAGCAATTTGCTCACCCTTCACCTTTTTACAAACCTGTCAAACTCAAAAGAAGATATTTTAAACAATGTTGGAAACTGTTAGCTGTTAACATTCATAGTAGAAACACGAACACTATGGAAGTCGATGGTTGCCAATTTTCAACTTTTCATTCTGTTCAAAATTTATTCTTGTGTGTTTAACGCATGAAAGAAACTCAAACATGTTTGGAACAAGTGAAGGGTGAGTAAATGAAGACAGAATTTTCATTTTTGGGTGTGCTTTACCTTTAAATGATTAGGAAATTATTCTGTTGCCTGGTTTATGTCCTGTCACACTGTGTAGCCCCGCCTACCTTGAAATGTCATTGGGCGAAGCCTGTTACCATCAAATGTGTTTTCATTGGCTGTGTAATTTTATCATATTGCTTACATTATTGACTAAAATTGCTTGATTCTGGAAACTTCACGAGTAAAAACAAGGCAACTATGTATTCAGACACACATAAAACACACATTTCATGCATGGATTTCATAACTTCCAAGATCACAACTCCATCTAGTGGCTATGTGCAAAACAGACTTGGCATCTCACAGAGGAACAACATTTAGGAAATTAAAGCATAGTTATTATTTTTGTGACTTTTTAAAAAAACTGTTTTTGTATTAAATAAGTGTTGCATCATTATCAATATTTTAGCAAAATATCATTTTTAATAATACATGTTATTTAAATTATTTAAATAATCATTTAATCAGTAATCAGTAAATAATAATTCAGGTAGTATTATATCTATAGTTACATATTATATTTTTTAGATATAAAATTTACTTTATTTAAGTCATTGAAGATTGCATATTAAATAATAATTTTCAATTTAGTTTTTTTTTATTATACTTTTTTGTGTCCTTACCTGTCCAAATTATAGTATTACTGCTCTCGTTTCAGGTGGAACACTAAGCTCAAAAGCCAAGCGAGCAAAATGCTCAACGCACAAGCAGAGAGTTACCGTCATGCTCTACAACAAAGTGTGTGACGTTATCAGTAACCTGTCTGAACTCCTGGAGATTCAGCTGTTGACAGACACAACCATCCTCCAGGTGAGAGTCTGACACGCTGCACTGCTGCTGCTCCTGAATACAAATCTGTTGCTATGGCCCAAATTATTCCTTCAGCAGTTAAAGTCTGTTCATATGTGCAACAAGTAGATTTTGACAGAATATTAAGACTGATAAAGACTTAACATTTCATGAGGATTGGAATGCACATTATCAAACGTTTGATTTTTTTTTTTTTTTTAAAGAAGCCTGTCCTGCTCACCAAGGCAGCATTTATTTTTATTTGATATTTTTTGTGATCTAAAATCTGAATTTTCATTATCACTCCAGTCCTCAGTGTCACAGGATCCTTCAGAAATCATTCTAATATGATAATTTGAGCTCAAGAAACATGTTGTTATTATTATCTGTGTAGAAAAAACATTCATTAAAATGTATTTACTTTTATTCATCGAGGACAATTTAACATTTTCAAGAGTGAAAGTAAACATTTATTATGCAAACAAACAAAAAAGTTTTTATATAAAATAAATGCAGTAGTCTTAAATCTACTGAAATATTGTGTTGTAGGTCTTAAATCTTTTTTAACAGGTCTTAAGTTTCCTTTGTTCATATATAGCTACCCAATCTGCCCATTAGCACCCATACAATCACCAACAATCCATCTCAATAAATCTTTTAACTTTTTATTTAATTAATTTTTTATTTTTAGCTCTGTTTACCATAATGGTTTAATTACTTTCCTCACAGTAACATTTGTTTAAAAGTTCTCCATGTATTTACTGCTGATGGTACTGAGCTGACCTATGTTTTGTTTTATTAAATTATTATTATTATTATTATTATTGTTGTTGTTGTATTATTAAATGTATTCAATTATAAGAATTTTCTGATAGGGCAAGTGAAAATCTTTTCCAACTGGGATATTTGGAAAAACAAAACTTAGTGTTTAGCCCTGTATAAGTCTAAAATTTAATTCATAATGGTCTTAAAAATGTCTTAAAAAGTCTTTAATTTAACTTTGTGAAACCTGCAGAAACCCTGTTATTAGTTATTATTAGTGATTGAGTAGCAATAATAATCTATCATAATGGAACAGCAAACCGTCACATTATAGTTATTTCTGGAGGATCACGTGAGACAGGAAACTAGGCAAGGCAAGTTTATTTATATAGCACATTTCATACACAGTGGCAATTCAAAGTGCTTTACATAAACGGGAATAAAAAGAGACAAGTATAAAAAATATATATATATATATATATATATATAAAAACAAATAATATAAAAACATGTTAAAAAACAGATAAAACAGGTGTTAAAACAGGTTATAAAAGAAATGAAAAAAAAAAAAGAAAGACATAATAGTACGATCTGTCAGACGTAGCACAGTGCTCATTCAGTAAAGGCACAGCTAAACAGATGTGTTTTAAGTCTGGATTTAAATGTACCTAATGTTGGAGCACATCTGATCATTTCTGAAAGATGATTCCAGCAACAGGGGGCGTAGTAGCTGAAGGCCGATTCACCCTGCTTTGACTGAACCCTTGGAATTTCTAATTTATATGATCCTAAAGATCTGAGTGATCTATTAGGTTTGTATTCAGTGAGCATATCTGTGACGTATTGAGGTCCTAAGCCATTTAGTGATTTATAGACAAGTAATAATACTTTAAAATCTATTCTGAATGTGACTAGGAGCCAGTGTAAAGACCTGAGGACAGGTGTGATGTGCTCTGATTTTCTGGTTCTGGTCAGAATCCTGGCAGCAGCCGTTCTGGATGAGCTGTAACTGTCTGACTGTCTTTTTGGGAAGACCAGTGAGGAGACCATTACAGTAATCCACTCTGCTGGTGATAAAAGCATGAACAAATTTCTCTAAGTCTTCACTGGAAACAAAGCATCTAATTCTTGCAATGTTTTTGAGATGATTGTATGCGGATTTAGTTACTGCTTTGACATGACTACTGAAACTCATATCTGACTCCAGAATCACACCAAGATACTTGACCTTATTTTTTGTTGTTTGACCCTTAGAGCCAAGGTACGCATTCACCTTGAGAACCTCATCTCTGTTCCCAAACGCTATGACTTCAGTTTTCTCTTTGTTTAACTGAAGAAAGTTTTGGCACATCCAACTGTTAATTTCATCAATGCATTGGCAGAGGGTGTCAGTGGGGCTGAAGTCTTTAGGCAGTAAGGCTAAGTAGATCTGAGTGTCATCAGCATAGCTGTGGTAGGAGATTTGGTTCTTTCTCATTATTTGGCTTAGTGGGAGCATATAAAGGTTGAACAGGAGAGGTGCCAGAATTGAACCTTGTGGGACTCCGAAACCTTGTGTGCTCTGAAACCAGATTGAAAATTGTCTAAACATCCCTTGGAGCTTAAGAACGTGTTAACCTGGTTAGAAACAACGTTTTCAATGATTTTGCCAATGAAAGGGAGATTTGAAATTGGCCTGTAGTTGCTCAATAGGGTGTTATCCAGGTTGTTTTTATTCAAGAGGGGTTTAACAACTGCAGTTTTAAGTGAGTTTGGGAAAGTCCCTGAGAGAAGTGAAGCATTTACCACTTTTAGGAGATCCATTTCTAGACAGTTAAACACTGTTTTGAGGAATGATGTGGGGAGTGTGTCAAGACTGCAGGTTGACGTTTTCATAATTTGCATGATCTCTGCTAAGATTTTACCATCAATTGCCATGAAATCAGACATACTGTCTGATTTCTTAAGTTGTGGTTGAGCTTGTCTGACGTCAACACAACTTGGCTGATTGGATGAGCTGATTGCCTTTCTGATATTATAGATCTTGTCAGTAAAGAAATGAGCAAACTCATTACATTTGCTTTCAGAGAGTAGTTCACTGGGAATCCTACCGAGGGGGGTTGTGAGTCTCTCTACCGTTGCAAAGAGGGTGCAAGCGTTATTTAGGTTGCTGTTTATAAGGTTTGAAAAGAAAGTCTGCCTAGCAGTGTTTAGCTCCACATTAAAAGCATGAAGGCAGTCTTTATAGATGTTATAATGGACTACTAGTTTTGTCTTTCTCCACATACGCTCAGCTTTTCTGCATTGTCTTTTCATCATCTTTACCGCTGTTGACCTTCTCCAAGGTGCTTTCTGTCTCCCAGTCCTTTTCCTGACTTTAACAGGAGCAATGTCATCTATGACATTCTTAACTTTAGAGTTAAGCAGATCAAGGATAGAATCAACAGAGTCTGCAGATATGCTTGGTACTTGCGATATGGCCTTCATAAACTGCTCACTAGTGTTCTCATTTATGCATCTCTTTCTGACAGGGACAGATCTGTCTTCAATGGCTGGAGTGATCAATATATCAAAGAAAATACAGAAATGATCAGATAGTGCGAAATCCTTAACAACAGTCGATGAAATGTGTAAACCCTTAGTTATAATTAAATCTAGAGTGTGTCCACGATTGTGTGTGGGTCCTTGAACATGCTGAGTCAGATCAAAAGTGTTAAAAATAGTCATCAGTTCTTTTGCAGCATTGATTTCAGGATTATCAATGTGAATGTTAAAATCCCCAGCTATAGTAAAATAGTCAAATTCAGAAGAGTTAATTCAGCTTTGAATCACAGGTATTAATTGCATTATATACAATAAAAATAAAAAAACAGCTATTTTAAAAGTTGGAGAATATTTCACAATATTACTGTTTTTATTGTGAATGAAGCCTTTGTCAGGACAAGAGACTACAAAAAGAATCATGTGATCTTAAACTTTTGTCTAGTAGTTTAAATGTAGTTATTTTGTAATTCAATCTTGTGTCTCTTCTTGCAGATTTCATCTCTAGGTATTACTCCATTTTTTGTGGAGAACGTGAGCGAGCTGCAGCTCTGTGCCATTAAACTAGTGACTGCTGTAAGTACCAGTGCGGTCCAGTCCTCTCTATACTCTGTTGCTCAACTGTGTCTGACGCTCTAAACTTTTGCGTTTTCTAGGTGTTTTCTCGATATGAGAAGCACAGACAGCTGATCCTGGAGGAGATCTTCACCTCTCTTGCCAGACTGCCAACCAGCAAAAGGAACTTGAGGAATTACAGGTGCCTGTCCAGTCCAGTCTACAGATAATCTTGCACGTGTATTGATTACTCCGATATCCTGATTTGATTCGATTCTCGATTTGTTTCAGTGAATCTAGATTTAATACAAATGCTATTTATATTTCTAAAAATGAGCACTGATTGTTAAAAACAGTAGAATTTTGTATATATATGTAGACAAACATTTATTTCTCTGTGTATGTTTATGTATGATGAGATTAGTGACTATATTTTGGGAACACTTCAGTTTTAAGGGATAGTTCACCCAAAAATAAAGGCTGTCATTATTTACTCACCGTTTACTTGTTTCAAATACTGGTGAACACGTCAGAAACCTGCAACCATTGCACTCCATGGTATTTGTTTTTCCTGCCATGGATGTCAATGGTTACTGGTTTTCAGCTTTCTTCAAAATATCTACTTTTGTGTTCAACGGAAGAAAAAAACTCAAAGGTTTAAAACCACTTGAGAGTAAGTAAAATTATAATTTTTGGTGAAATATTCCTTTAAGTAACAATTTCCACTACTAACTAGTGGCTTATTACTAGGGCCAGAACGAATCTGCTGACATCTTTTGCTATTTCTGCGCAGAATTTTGTAAAAAAAAAAAAACAACAACTGTGGATTTATGCAGAATGATTTTGAGAGTATCGAAACTAAAAACTTAATATATGAAATCAAAAATAATACGTTTTTTAACTTTTTTTTAATTTTTTTAAATATATTTTTTACTTTTATCTAAAAAAATTGTCTGTTTAATATTAATTATAAAGTATATTCTTATTGTGCATCCTTAATGCTACCCGATGGACCCTTTTCACAAGACTGTTATGACATGTTTAACAGTCATCGGCACCTTAAATCCTTGAAAGTTTTAATATTTAGATTTTTTTCTTAAACATATGTACATTTATATGTATTTGTGTATGTATTATGTCATCTTTGCATTAAATTACAAAAAGGAATTACCGCTTATGCAAGGTATTTCTAATGCAGCGTCTATTGGCAGGACAGTAAATTTGACGTTGTTCTCTCTTCTGGCTGCCGTTATCAGTCTCACACTATTATTTTCCTTTTCTGAAAGTCTTGATAACACAATTGTGGAGTTTTTCTTGTATTATTTCAGCAAACAGGATTATAAAAACATTATTTATTGTACTCTCTCATTCACCGCACTCTAAGTTTACCCAACTATGACGACTTTCACTACTGAGAAACCTGCAAATGTGAAAAGGGTCCATACCTGAACCCATCTACTACCTTACTAACTTATCAATAAGCAGCAAATTAGTACTTTATTGATATAAACCTTTACGTTAAGGGTGCGTTAGTAGCGAGAATTGTACCTTAAAATAAAGCAATCAATGTTTGTTTGTTATTTTGAATGTTATTTTTATACTTTTGGTAAAATTAACGACATAATTATTAGGCCCCAAACTTCTTTTACTTTAGCCTGACTTTTTACAGGAATGTTTAGAAAGATTAGCATTTTGACACATACGAGAGTGTTTTTGACCATTCAAGTTGCAACAAAGACACAAAAGTGAAGTGAATTGAGCTCTTTATTCTTGATATTTAAATTGTTTGTGCCAGATAAAGATGCCTCTATATAAGCAGTACTGCACTGCATGGTTATGTTTACAGATAAACTATATAGAAAAATCTCCATTGATTGACAGTAATATACATCTCACTTCCCAGACATTCTCTCATCCAACACTTAAAAAAAACACACACCATAGAAAACACAATATATGAAAATGTCAATTCAATATCGAATCAACCAATATTAAAAAAAAAAAAAGATTCATTTGAAAGCTCTTTTGTCTAGCCCACCTGTATTGACTGAGTTGTGTGTTCAGACTGAACAGCAGTGATGTGGATGGAGAGCCGATGTACATTCAGATGGTGACGGCACTGGTTCTGCAGCTCATTCAGTGTGTGGTTAATCTGCCTTCGGACAAAGACTCGGATGAGGAGAATGACAGAAAGGTACAGTAGTTATTCAGATGTGTTGTGATCTTTGGGTCTTGATGTGCAACACAGCATGTATATGCAGCTGCTTCAAAATGCTACAAAAAAGGAAAAGTTTGAATAAACCTCAGCATTTTACTGTACAGTATAGACCATTTCAATGTGGTGATGTGATTGGCCCATGAACATTTCCTGCTTGTTATTAAACTATTTCATAACTGTAACAAGAGGCAATTCAATCATAACTTAATGTTAAAACAGTTATCATAACATTATTTATCAGTATGTGGCTCTTGTTGGATTGTTGGAAGCTATAGAAATTAAAAATGTAGAACAGGAAATACATTAGGAACATTGTTTTTGTTTACATCCCTCAAAATGGTCTGTATGTTAAAAAATGCAATAAAAGAGCATTTATTTAAAGTTTTTTTATATTATTGTGAGTACCAAGAAAGTACTTCCTAAGAATGTATCCTGGGTTCCCACGCTTCTTGAAAATACTTGAATTTCAGATATGAATTCGAGGCATGGAAAGTACTTAAAAACAAACATAGGTTCTTGAAAGTGCTTGAATATAAAATTTATGCTGTTATTTCAACAATTGTACTGTGCTGCTGTCAAAAACTGAACAAAGAACATGAGAAACTCTTTATTTAATTTAGATTTTTACATTTAAAACTAACAAACACTATGGGCTCTATTTTAATGATCTAGGCGCAAAGTCTAAAGCGCAGGGCGCAAAAGCATTAAGGCTGTGTCCAAATCCACTTTTGCTATTTTAAGGATGGAAAAGTACGCTCATAATTTACATAATTATTTTCGTTTGTTAAGCGCAAAGATTAGTTCTAAACTATTTCTAAATTCAGTTCTAATTTTCAGCAAACGAATAAATGAACAATAATAAGGAAGTGTGGTCAAAAAACTTGAGTTATATCCAAATATGGTCCATATGCCCTATATGGTCCAAAACCTGACAGGTGGACAAATCTAAGCTTGTTTTTAATAAAACAAATATAAATATGCGTATTATAAATAATACTACTAATAATAATAACGTTATACAAAAGCAAGTTGTCGTGAATAAACTGAAAAAGCCCCCCAAGGTGAAGAAGGCATGGAGGCAGTGGTTTTTATATTTTTGTAGAAAATAGTAATTTTTGTAGTATCCTTTAATTCTTTTTCATTTGTAAAGATATTTGCGTATTGCTGTACATCCTGCGTGTTTTAAGCAATGTGTAAGCGAGGCGCACAACTAACGCCTCTGCACTGGACTTTAGACCTGCTTTTAGCTGGTCAATTGCGCAGTCTATTTTAGTTCCTCAAAATAGCAATGCGCCAACAATGCGCCTTAACACACCTCTTTTCTAGACCGGAACACCCATGAGTCCACAAAGTGGTGCAAATGGATTTGCTATTTAAACAACATGGCGGAAAACAGGAAAATTAAGGTTGCGCTGGTCTGAAAATAGCAACACGTCGGGGCAAGTACGTCTTGCGCCTTATTGCACCGGGTGTATGATAAGGCCCTCTGTCTAATAATGCACATTCTCAATATTTCAGAAAGCCATTTGAATATTACCAGTATTGAATTCAATACATTTTAATAAATGTTTAATAAAGTTTAAATTGTATGTTTTTTAAAAAAAGTGACATTCAAAACATCATCATTACTATGACGTTTGTGATGTAAAAGTGAAATGTTAAGTACAGGAATGAAGTTTATGGTGCTACATATCCTGGCGATGTGAATTACAAAGGAGCTTAATTGAGAATACTGATTTAAAAAAAGTCCTTGAAAGTCCTTGAATCTGATGTCCGTGAAAGTGTGGGAAGCCTGTGTATAACTTTGCATATTTTCTAAGGTTTTTAAATTGCATTGTTTTTTTTTCTTTCTTTCAGGTTGATCAGGATGTGCTAATCACAAACTCGTATGAGACTGCAATGAGGACGGCACAAAACTTCCTCTCCGTTTTCCTCAAAAAGTAAGAAAGCCCTTTGACATTATTCCAGCCACACGAGTCTGCTAACCATATAAACCCTAAGCCATCTATGTATAAGCAATGTCTTTCTAGAATCAATAAGACTTTGTCTAAAGAGTGTGACTTTTAGATCAATGTGGTGTACATTGTTTCTCAGGAAACACCTGTTTTACTGTCTGTCTTCTGATGTTTTCATCAGCTTAACCATGAGGACAAACAGCACCCATGTCTCGAAATCATCAATGTTGTACTTTATTTGTTTGTTAAATATTTGTAACTGTTTTATATATTCCATTAAATGTTTACAATTTTGTCATTAATTTGTAAATTTCAAATAAAATTTACTTATAGAGACTTTATAGAGACAGCGCTGAATAACATTACTACAGTTTCAGCAGCTAAATCTTTCTAGATAATACCTACACATTCTTTTTCAAGTAATTATTTACTTAAATGTAATTATTTGACATTATTTGTTCATTATTTGTCAATCTAAGGTGTGGTAGTAAGCAGGGTGAAGACGACTACAGGCCGCTCTTTGAGAACTTTGTTCAGGATCTTTTGTCTACGGTGAATAAACCTGATTGGCCGGCTGCAGAGCTGCTGCTGAGCCTTTTGGGAAGGCTGCTGGTGAGTTCAGATTAATATTCAGAGATCGATTACAGGTACACACACTTGAAATCTGACATGATGTCCTGGCTGCTCTCTGTAGGTTCATCAGTTCAGTAATAAGCAGACAGAGATGGCTCTGAGAGTGGCTTCTTTGGATTATCTGGGCACAGTGGCTGCGCGACTTCGCAAAGATGCCGTCACCAGCAAAATGGACCAGCGCTCCATCAATCGCATCCTCGGAGAGGTAAACAACAGCATCTGTGTCATCACATGTAGGGTCAAATCAATTTGTTTTATTATTTTAATTAGTTTTCAGTAGGGCTGCATGATATTGGAAAAATCTGACATTGCCATATTTTGTTTTTCTGCGATAAATATTACTTTCAATTTCACCAGATAACTTGAAAACTCCTGTTTGGAAAGAATGTATTAATTTAGAATAATTGGGATGATTTTGTAGGGAAGTGAATCATGCATAAAATGTAATAAATTACAAGCAAATGCAAAAAAGCACAGATAAAAGTGAAAAAAACAGTGTTTTATGGTTTTCGGGGCAGTCAAATAGCATTCAGGTAGAGCATTTGAATAATCAAATGTAAAATAACCCTGCAAAGTCTTTACGGTATAAATAATTAAATAAAATTATTCTTCATTTCAGTTACATGCAGTAAAATTTCCTGTGCCTGAATATTTTGAAGTCATTCAAGAGGGTTAATAATTCTGACTTCAACTGTAAACTCTAAGTCATTTATATATAAGTAATGTCCTTTTATAATACAAAAAAGCAAAGATAAAGATAGATAAAATTTCTTGTGCCTGAATACTTTGAAGTCATTCAAGAGTCAAGGTCTGTCAGGCCTTAAAAACATGTGCAAATGAAAAACTTTCACTCCATTTGGTTAAACACAATTCTCATGTGTTCTGTTTCTTCTGGTCATCTATAATCATATCTTAACATTGCACATCCTGCGATGGACTAGTGCAGACATGCACATTGCGATATCAATGCTGAAATTATATATTGTGCAGCCCTAGTTTTTAGATTTTTCTTCCCTCTAATATTAATAATCAAAATTCAGAAAGCATGTCTAATTAATTAAAATCTTGGAAATTTAAGCTACTTAGTGAAATTTAAACCTTTATTGTATTACTTTTATACAATGTTACATCTTCTGTAATTATATTAATAGGAATTCAGATTCCATTTTTTATTTGGTAATATTAAAACAGAAATAGTGTGCAAACATTCCTACAAAAAGTTATTTATTTATTATTGTTGTTGTTGTTGTTGTTATTACTTTGAGAAGTACTTTCAACTGTAAGTATTAACCCCTCAATAGTATTCATCTCTCATAATTTCTTCATGTTACACTGATATTTTGATGAATTTTCACATGATACGATTGTTTTTCTTGTATAAAATAGTAAAATGCTCAGCAGCTCTGGCAATGTTCATGTCCTCATAGTCTTTTTGTGGTTTATTATTCACAACACTAGTTCATTTCTCAGGTTGTTAAGGTGTATAAGACTACTTCTGATTTGTTCAACTTAAATCTGCATTAAACAGTAATTAAAATGTTTGACTAAATTATGTCCACATAGTGTAAATCATAGGAAACAATAGATCAGAAAATGGGCATTTTATGGCCCGTGGGCCACATGCGGCCCGCTGGACTTCTTTGATCAGCCTGCGTTAAGTATTTATTTAATTTAAACAGGGCCTTGCAATGCGCAGGTCTGATATTCCGAGTCAACAAAAGGGGACTTTAACATATAGCGTCTTTTGCATGCTCAGTTTCGTTATTTCAAATGGAGACGCGCCTGTTCAGCGCGCAAATAGGAAGGGATGCACATGCAGTATGTCACGCTCACGTTTCCAGGCACGGCAAGTTAAAAAAATCGAAACGTTTCAGAGTGCCGCGAGCGAACCACGAGTCATGTGACAGAAACCAACCATGCAGCTTCACACTTTATATGGAATTACACAGTAATAAAGGTAGACTAATTACCTCAGATTAACGATTTAACAAATCCAGATACAGATCATGATCATTACATCACATATCCACCTCACATTCAACCTGACTTCAGTGCACTTGTTCTGCCCAACACAGGCTAGAATTCTCTCATGAATATGAATATAAAAAACTTATAAATAAATGAAGGATTGAATGAATAAAAATTAACTAATGTGAAGCAATCAAACAAACAACCCACTGGCATTTATATGAAGTTGATATTGTGATGCTGGTCTTTAAAATACTTTGTGTAAAAAATTTTATTTTTTAAACTTTAGAGTTTTTATGAATGTTTATTAAATAGTTTCACAGAATTTATTTATTTAAATTTTTTGAAAACAAATTAACTGTATTGGTCTAGCCCTCTAAACCCACCCCAGAGTCTAATGTGGCCCCTTTGAAAAATGAATTGCCCACCTCTGCTATAGATGGACGATTGAATGAAGCTACTGTTGTTTGGTGTTTTTCAGAGCTCAGGCAGTGATGAGATTCAGCAGTTACAAAAGGCTCTGCTGAATTACCTGGATGAGAATGTGGAGACGGACCCATTTCTCTTGGTGAGATGTGTTAAAAATGTAATTTTGACAAGCAAAAAAAAAAAATCTAACTCTTGTATTTAATATTTTTTGTGATGTCTTGTGATCTCGCACAGTTTGCACGGAAGTTCTACATCGCGCAGTGGTACAGGGACAGCAGCACTGAAACGGAAAAAGCCATGAAATCTCAGAGTCAGAGGGACGACGATTCATCTGATGGACCGCACCACGCTAAAGACGTTGAGACCACAAGTGAGATCTTGCAGAAAGCTGAAGCTCGCAAGAAGTTCCTCCGGTCTGTTATTAAGACCACGGCATCAAAATTCAGCTCACTGAGGTAACTTTAAACCACAAAGCACTTCAAATAATGAAAGTGCCCCAATTAATTATTATTGGATATTAGCTTTCATGCTGCTGTTTAGAAAGACCAGATCCTTGAACCAGCTGTTTCAGATGATGTGGTACAAAGAGCTGATGCTGCAGTGTATAATATGAGAAAAACATTGAAGTATTTTTTGGGGAATTTGTTTTTTTTTTTAGACCTCCAAAACAAAATTAGGAACCTTAGAATAGCATAACAGGGGCACTTTCAACTTTTAATAAATGTTTTTAACTTGTGAAAGTTGTTTTGACCACATTTCGAAGTGTTTTACCATTTGCTTTGCATTTTTTTCATCAGAGTAAACTCGGATACTGTGGACTACGAGGACTCGTGTCTCATTGTGCGATATCTGGCCTCCATGAGGCCGTTTGCACAGAGCTTTGATATTTATCTCACACAGGTCAGTGGTCATTACATCTCCCAGTTTTTTCTGTTCTGTTTACATCTCGATATTTCTGAAAACTTTATTTATTTATTTTTACTGTTATTGGCTTTTTGTTATTTTTGGTTTATTTAATTGTATGTTTGTTTGTAGAGATACACCTTTATTGTTTAATTATTGTACACAGTTAATTAAAGATTATTTTCTGATAATCAATTAAAATGTTATTACCATATTTTCTGGAAAAAACAAGTTACACATAAATATAAGTTGAACATAGTATAAACGGAGTGTTAACGGAATTTACAGAATTATAAGATTTATAAGACTTCGGAATATAAATTGCAGCAATGGTTAGATGTTAAAAAATGTGACTTAAAAATTATGGTACTCTTTAGTTAGAATTATAATGTAAATGAAATATGTTTGTATTTCAATAACACACCTCCTCGTTTTCACCTGTAGATCTTGAGAGTTCTCGGTGAAAGTGCCATTGCAGTGAGAACTAAAGCGATGAAGTGTCTTTCTGAAGTGGTGGCAGTGGATCCCAGTATTCTTGCTCGGGTGAGTGCTGTTTTCTGTACAAATCTGAAGCTTTTTGGTGTTCTCGTTTTCACATTTTTTTAATGCTGTGGTCTGCAGCTGGACATGCAGCGGGGCGTTCATGGCCGACTGATGGACAACTCCACCAGTGTGAGAGAAGCTGCAGTCGAGCTGTTGGGACGCTTCGTTCTGAGCCGACCGCAGCTCACCGAACAGTATTACGACATGCTGATCGAGCGCATCCTGGTTTGTGTTGTTTTTTTGAGCACTTTTACAAACTTTGTGCAAACTTGGTTTTTGCATAATAACTCCAAAACTGTTTCTTCGATATTTGTCTTTAAAAGAACACACTTTTACAAGTCATCTAGAGTTAAACAGTTGAGTTTTACCTTTTTTTTTTTATCCATTCAGCCGATCTATGGGTCTGGTGGAATCACTTTTAGCTTAGCATAAATTATTGAATTGGATTAGACCATTAGCATCTCGCACAAATTTAAAAAAAAAAGTTTCCTTGTTAAAGCTTGACTCTTGAATGAAAAGTTGCAATTTTCTGGGCCGGTATGGCTGTACTATGAATATGGCATGATAATCAAGGAACTTTGCTGCCGTACCATGGCTGCAGCTGGCGCAATGATATTACACAGCACCTGAAAATAGTTTTCAGCTAGATAACTAAGTAACACCGTTCTGTAATATCACTGCACCTGCTGCAGCCATGGTACAGCATGGTACATTCTTGATTATTACACCAGAATGAGAGTATAATTCTTAGTCATATCGACCTATAAAATAGCAGAAAAGATGCTAGTGGTTTAATCTGATTCAATGTTTTATGCTAAGCTAAGCTAAAAGGGTTCTCCTTATGTCAGAAATAAAATAATGTCAGGATTTTCTTTATTGTAAATGTAATTCATGCAGTTGTTTCCAGTTAGCAGTGAAATCTGATTGTTTTGCATGTAGCATTTTAGAGTCTTTAATAGAAGTAAGCAGGCTCTTTCTTAAGAAATAAAATAATTTCAGATTAAATAAATGTTAATGTTTCTTTGCATTATATATATATATATATATATGCGCGCCATCAGTCCTGGAAACACGTTTTAAACATCAACTATATGCAATTTAGTATTTCACATTTATCCATTAAATAAACCCCTTAAAGAACATTTCCTGCTTTATATTAGTCAGTCTGTCGGGATTTATGTAGCAAAAATGACTGACTGCCTGTACTTTATCTTTCAACTTTCAGTTGTGCTCCTTATTGTAAATGTAATGCATGCAGTTATTTCCAGTCAGCAGTGAAAACCAATTGTTTTGCACGTTATGTATGTTGATTTTACCTGATGAATCTGGGTTGTTTTTTTCAGGACACCGGCATCAGCGTGAGGAAAAGAGTTATTAAAATCCTGCGAGACATCTGTCTGGAGCAGCCCACCTTCAACAAGGTCACAGAAATGTGTGTGAAGATGATCAGGAGGGTCAATGACGAAGAAGGCATCAAGGTTTGTCATGTTTCTCTCTTCTAAAATGTGTATTAATGCATGTAAATGAATGCATTGTTTGTTTTATTTAATTTATGGAGATCATTTATTATTAATTTATAACGTGACCTCCGGTGGACAGCAGCAGACTCCGAAATGAGACGCAGATTCAGAGTTGCACATGGGGTGGTTATTTATTAGCAAATAATATAAATATTACGAATGTAAACATTAGGTGAGCGGGTTACATTGTAACTCTGTGTCCTAACAACACGCTACGTGACAAGATACGCAGTAATAAGCATTTTGACAGTTTGCACCAGATGAAACACTGCAGAAATTAAAATACAGCCATTCAGAGGCACAGAATAGTGCACTTACTGCACTCCAACAAAATGGTAAGGTTTATAATCTAATTAATACATATTAAACCTTTTTAACATTTTTAAATATACATGCTGACTGACTGATAGTGAGTCACAGTTCTAAAGTTCAATTTCAAACGGTTTATTGTATTTTCGAGATCTGAGGTAAACTATCTGCTGCTGCTTTCAGTAGTATGGCAATAAATGTAATGTAAAATGACATTTAAACTCCCATTGTTGGCATTTAACACTGAATAAAGCACATGAGGTGATCACGGTCAGTTTGTTCTGTTGTTCACCTGTGAGAAATAGAAGCAGTTTCTAAAATAGAAATTTCAGGTGTTGGTTTTTTAATACGGAAATATTCCTTCTATTGCATGTCATTGCTTTTATTTAGAACACGACTTAAATCAGCCTTTAGGCTCGATAGTTAGACACACTCCTGTTGGTGTCATCAATCTGGCAACCTGCGCTTGCATGTGTTTTGAATCAGGAGTGCAATACCTAGTTCAAACACTGGGTGGAAAATTTACACACTGCACCTTTAAATAAGTCTCTGCTTTTATGTTTCAGTGTCAAGTTTAAAATGACAATTTTATTAAAATATAGTCTTAAAATAGGTCATCAAATAATTATTGTTCTAAATATACTTGACAATATTTTGGTATATAAACTATTGTTATATTAGTAACATTTTAGTAGTAATTTTCACCTTTTGGTAAAAATGTGTTTTAGTCCTTTTTTTTTGCTCAGAAAAAATGTGAAACAGGACATATATCCACTGAAAATTAAGTTATTAAAAATATATATTTCAATTGTATAGCTATGATGCTATTCAACATTTAGATATTTTTTTTGCTTTTTACAAAGAAATAATATTGCTCTGTTATAACCAAGAAAAACTACTTTGCTCTCTTGTTCAGAAATTGGTGAATGAAACGTTTCAGAAGCTTTGGTTCACTCCTACGCCCAATCACGATAAAGAGGCCATGACGCGCAAGATTCTCAACATCACAGACGTGGTAAGGACCTGCAAAACTCATCTGCAAACCCCAAAACGTGTGTTGTAATACATTAAGTTTAAGAACACATTATGTCCTGCTGACGTGAATCATTGTCTCTCAGGTCGCTGCCTGCAGGGACTCCGGTTACGACTGGTTCGAGCAGCTGCTTCAGAATGTAAGTTGCCCATAAATGGGACAATTCTGATTTGTTGTTCCAGTGTAAAGTAGTTTTTAGTTCAATTTAGAGGTTATCTGGAAAAGTAACTGAAAAGATTACAGCTTTTGGGGCAGCTGTTACCTAATGGTTTGTTAATTGGGCTTGTAACCCAAAGTTTGCTGGTTTGATTCCTGGTCCTGGCAGGAATTGGAGATGGGGGGAGTGAATGAACCACACTCTCTCCATCTTTGATACCAAGCTTTACCAAGTGTGTGCTTTCACTCCTCATTCAATATGCGTGTGTGCACTTGGATGGATTAAAAGCAGAGGACCAATTTTGAGTATGGGTAAAACCAAGGCAAAGGCTCACTTCACTTCACAGATACAGAATGCTCATTACATTCAAATCCATTCCTCTGCTCTTTTCTATGAGGAAATATATTTTAAAGCAATGTTTCCTTGTAATCTTTAATCAAAGTAGTTTACTCTCTTCACTGGCATTGCTTGCATTGATAATGTGTTTATAGCATGGATGGCGGAGTGACCTGTCAATCACATGAGATCGACAAATCACAAACCAGAACCATCCCAATACTTCCAATACACAAAATCAAGCCCCACCCCCTAGTGCTAGGTGATATGGGGAAAAACTGATCACAATAACAGTTTTCACATTAGTCAATATTGATAATTGTCACAATTAAAGTTTTTTTGTTTGTTTGTTTTTTTTAAATGAATTTTATGGTAAATTGCAGTTAAAAAACAGACAAAAATTATTATATTTTAAAAAGTATAAATGGTATCAACTTAAGCACATACAATAGAATAAAAAAAGCATTTATCACAATTAATGTTGAATAAATGAACGCAATTTTATATAGAATATGTTGGTTCCTATTTAAAGGGATTGTTCAACCAAAAATAAAAATTCTGTCACCATTTACTTGTTTCAAACTTTTATGAACACAAAAGAAGAAAAATGTTGGAAACCTGTGACCATTGACTTCCATATTATTTGTTTTTTCGTACCATGGAAGTCAATGGATACACGTTTTCAGCTTCCTTCAAAATATCTTCTTTAGTGTTCAATGGAAGAAAGAAACTCATAAAGGTTTAGAAACAAGTAAACGATGAGTACATTTTTATTTTTGGATGAACTATCCCTTTAAATGACTGCTTTGGCTGTGAAATTTTGGTTAGAATCTGTCGAAATGCAATCACATTTTTAGTCCCAGCATACTCCAGAAGAAATGTGTAAAGCAATGTACTTTTTTTCAGAAAGACTAGTCATTGATGTAATCTCTGTTGTCAGCTGTTGAAATCAGAAGAGGACGCCTCATACAAACCGGCCAGGAAGGCTTGTGCTCAGCTGGTGGACAGTCTCGTGGAGCACATTCTGAAATATGAGGAGTCTCTCGCTGGTATGGCGTGTATTAAATTATGAAGCCGAGGATTTACCTTAGCTGAACTTTTGCTGAGATTTTTTGTTTTGTCGTTTTGCAGATTGTGAGAATAAGGGGTTGACGTCCAATCGCCTAGTGGCTTGTATCACCACGCTGTACCTGTTCAGCAAAATCCGACCGCATCTGATGGTGAAACACGCCATGACTATGCAGCCCTACCTGACCACAAAGTGTAACGTGAGTATTGCTTTTGAGAAACCCTACTGCTTTAAAGGGGGACCTATTAAGCAAAAATCACTTTTATAAGGGGTTTAAACACAGTTGTGTGGCAGCTGACTGTGAATATAACCAGCTTCTAATGGTAAAAATTCACATTTTTTTTTTTTTTATAATCACACTTGGTAAAAACAGTCTGCAGAAACACTTTAATGGACATTTTCCCTTTGTATGTGTCATCAGAGGGGGAAAGCCCCGCCCACTAGTGACGATCTCTCCCTCATTAGCATAGGATGTTTTGAATCTGCCACTATGCTGACACATAGGCATTTGTAGCGCCGCCCTCTTTTAAAAAGAGCACAATATCATTTGAATTTAAAGCGACAGTCACCAAAATTACACAATTAGGATCACAGCCTAAAAAGGGTAGTTTCAAAGAGTTATAAAACATTATTTGTGTGGTATTTTGTGCTGACACTTCACATACACACTCTAGGGGCATCAGAGACTTATTTTACATCTTGTAAAAAGGAGCATTATAGGCCCCCTTTAAATGGTCTTGTGCTGCCATCTAGAGGCTAGAGAGTGATGGTGCGCTGTGTGTTTCTTATGTTTTGCAGACTCAGAGTGATTTTATGGTGATCTGTAATGTGGCGAAAATCCTGGAGCTTGTTGTTCCTTTGATGGACCATCCGAGTGAAAGCTTCCTCACCACTATCGAAGAAGACCTGATGAAACTCATCATCAAATACGGCATGACGGTCAGTTGAAGTGCCAGAGTCTGCAGATCTGGGGACAGGTTTAATAACAACTCAGGCCAAAGCAAACCCTCTTTTGATTTCATTTGATTTACCTTGTTTATTTTTTCAGATGAAATAGACATTTTATTTGAACTTTGTAACATAGCTGTCCTTCAGTGTAAACAGTTTGCAAAGTTTTTAATTAAAAAAGTGCATGATAGATAAAGATATAGCCTTCTAAAGATAAAGATATAGCTTTTTTTTTTTCAGCCACCACCAGCATTTTTTTATTTATTTTATTAACATAGCATACAGGCTGAAATAACAATATAATGACATATATCAATTCAACAACCCCCCACCCCCCTCCCCTGCGGACTCTTTAAACTGGGGTATCCAATGAATAGAAGTTAACAAAAAAACATCACCAGCATTTTTTATAATTTTGACCTAAATGTGATTTGATTATTACACGTCTCCTTGCCAAAACGCATAAAAATTAGACACAAAACTTTGTTCTGAACTGTAATATTTTATTTAATCAAACGCAATGCTGACAGAAACTAAAACAGCTGATGGAGTATACACTAACTTGAGCATTATTCAGTCACAAGATGGCGCCAAACAGTCAAAAACGCAAAGCTGACAGAAACGAAAAACAGCTAATTGATTAATGCACAGGTTAGTGTATACTCCGTCACAAGATGGCGCCAAACAGTCAAAAACGCAAAGCTGACAAACAAAAACAGCTGATGGAGTATACACTAACCTGCGCGTTATTCAGTCACAAGATGGCGCCAAACACTCAAAATTGCAAAGCGAACAGAAACGAAAACAGCTGGAGTATACACTAACCTGCGCATTATTCAGTCACAAGATGGCGCCAAACAGTCAAAATTGCAAAGCGAACAGAAACGAAAACAGCTGATGGAGTATAAACTAACCTGCGCATTATTCAGACACAAGATGGCGCCAAACAGTCAAAAACGCAAAGCGGACAGAAACGAAAACAGTTGATGGAGTATACATTAACCTGCGCATTATTCAGTCACAAGATGGCTCAAACAGTCAAAAATGCAAAGCTGACAGATATGGAAACAGCTGATGGAGTATACATCAACCTGTGCATTATTCAGACACAAGATGGTGCCAAACAGTTTAAAAAAAACAAAGCTGACAGAAACAAATACCGTTTATTGGAGCATAGACTAACCTACGTAATATTTATTCACAAGACGGCACCAAACAATCAAAAACTGCACATGACAGACATGCATGTAAATATGAATACGGATGTAAATAAATGGATGTGAACGTGTTATCTTGGAATAACATACCTTGGAATGTCGCGACTGACCAATCAGAATCAAGTATTCCAGACAGCTGTGTAATAAATCAAAATTAAGAACCAGTTTAAACAAAAAAAAGTGTTCATGTGTTTATCATCACTTTTATTGCAAGAATGAACCAATTGAGTGCCCACACACATGAACATTTACACATACACACTCTATATAACTCCATCCAGATTAACTGACGCTGATCATTTGGGCAAGCCCTAATAAAGAAGGGTGTAATACAAAGGAAAGTTGTATAATTCATAATTTTTACATGCGATCAAATCTACACTTTCTCCAAAAACATGGAGTGAAAAATATGCAGAGAAAAGGCTCAAGTGTTCCCATAATGCAGTCTTCCTTATGTTCCTCAGGTTGTGCAGCACTGTGTGAGTTGTCTTGGCGCAGTCGTCAATAGGGTCACCCATAACTTCAAGTTTGTCTGGTCTTGTTTCAACCGCTACTATGGTGAGTAAAGTCTAGTTTGGATTAGTTTGCCCTGATCTGTGATTTCTCAGACTGTCAATCACTTGAATATTCTTCTTCTTGGATGTGCAGGAGCACTGAGCAAGCTGAAGATGCAGCATCAGGAGGACTCCAACAGTACTGTCCTGGTCTCTAATAAACCTGCACTGCTGCGCTCACTCTTCACCGTTGGTGCGCTATGCAGACATTTCGACTTCGACCAAGAGGAGTTCAAAGGAAGTAATAAGGTCAGACCCTCAATCATGGGATGTTACTTCTGGGTTTTTAATTGGAGGGAATATTATGCTTTAATTCAAGATGACTGTCAAATATAAGGCCATTACTTATATATGACAAACTTCAAAATATATCATTTATTTTGTTTTGATCAAGGAATGTTTTTTCAGCTAATGTCACAGTACTTGTTGTTTTTGTTTTTCTTTATCCTAAAATAAAACAAAGGCTTTTATATTCAGAAATGGTCCAATGAAACAAATAAATTCTAAGTTTGTTGAATTAATTTAAGTATATATTATGATGATATTACTAAATACACTTTTTTATGTTAATAGATTTTCCTCTTCTCTCCCAGGAAATATTTTTTTTACAGTTTCCGCAAATCTTAAAAACATCTTAAAGTCTTAAATCACTTTTCCTAGAATTAAGGCCGTAAAAAGGGTCATAAATCAGATCAGGAATCTTCAGTAAGGATATTTGTCGTCATCATTTGCGCCTTTAGTGTTCATCATACTTGAGAACAAGCTATATTACTGCTGCATTCAGCACGCTATTCAGGATTGTAACTGATTACAGATTTTCCCTATTTTTCTATTTTCTGTGGGATACACTGTGTATATAATACAATGATAATGTGTAGCCCTATAATGTGCTGCGTCAGGGAGCCGTTACCAATATACCAATGATGACTTTTGCTTTTGAATTCCACAATTCATGCACTGCACAATTTAGTGGCGGTGGCGCTATCTAGTGTATCGAATCATTTTGATTGTCTATATATACTTTGAAATATTACTTTAAAAACAACTCTTCATGTGCTCTCTAGACACTATACATAGTTCTATACAGATTGCTGTGCTGTTTTCCATTCAAAAATTATCATTTCTTAAATTGTCTTTAGTTGTTCTTTAAAAAGTCTTACATTTGCCCTCATAAAACCTGTAGAATCTCTGTTTTATGCTCTTTTGTACGGAGAACCGGAAGGGATGTGATGGTGGGAGAAAAAAAATTGGGTGGGAGAAAAAAAAAACCCAGAGAAAGCAAAGATGTTTTGAGAGGGAAAGCAAAGATATTTTGCGAGGGAATGCAAAGATGTTTTG
>CAIGQV010018202.1:6122627-6168113 GCA_903798115.1 Danio jaintianensis
GCAGCAACACAAAATACAACATAAGCACAACACGCTGCACAGTACAAAACAACACAGAAATGACATCACAAACCCACAATACATGCAATACAAAACAACATGTAACACAAAATTGCACAAAACAACAAAACTCAACACAACAACGTGCAACACAAAATAAAACAAAGCACAACACACTGCACAGTATAAAACAACACAAAAACAACACCACAATATATCACAAACCCACAACACATACAACTGCACAACTCAACAACATGTACAAAACAACAACTCGAAACACAACCGTAAACATAACACAGCAACACAAAATGACATGCAACACAACAAAAAAACATACAACACAACAACATGCAACAACACAAAATTTCACTAGCCAACTAAAGAAAACAACAACATTCAGCAAAACACACAACAACATGCAACACAAAATGCAAGACATGCACAACATGCTGCACAGTACAAAATAACACAAAAAAACAACACTACAAAACATCACAAACTGATAACTTGCAACAACACAAAATAGCACAAACCAACAATACTCAACACTACACACAACACAAAATACAACACAAAGCACAACACACTGCACATTACAAAACAACAACTCGAAACACAACTGTAAACATAACGGAGCAACACAAAATGACATACAACACAGAAAAACAACAGCATATACAACACAAAACAATAAACACAACATAAAACAACACAAAATAGCACAAGCCAACAAAACATTCAGCAAAACACACAACAACATGCAACATGTTCATAATAACACATGCAACACAACAAAGCAACATGCAATAGCACAAAATAACACAAATCAACACTACACAACAACATGCAACACCAACAACTCAAAACACAACAGTAAACATAAAGCAGCAATACAAAACAACTCACAGCACAAAAAACAACAACATATGCAACAACACAAAATGGCACGAACCAACAACACAACATCATCTTGAAACACAACAGCAAATCAAATACAGCAACAAAATGACATGCAACACAAAAAAACAACATATGCAACACAACACAAAATAGCACAAATCAACTAAACAAAACACAACAACATTAAGCAAAATACACAACAACATGCAAACCAATCTTGGGTTTTAGGTAACAGAAAAGTGAAACTTAACTGGTTAGTCGGCAGATGGTACAGGCTTCATAGTACAGGCCCCTGGTGTGTGTTTCGGAGGTGTTGATTAATGCTGGTTTATTTTATGCAGAAGTCAGATGTGAACATGCTGCTGTACATCGCAGACAATCTGGCCTGCTTCCCGTATCAGACTCAGGAGGAGCCGATGTTCATCATGCATCATGTGGACATTACACTGTCTGTGTCCGGCAGCAACCTGCTGCAGTCCTTCAAAGAGGTCTCTCCATTTATACACTTTTAATTCAGCTCTCTTTCATATTAGGGGATTTTGGACCCTTTTCACAAGACTATTAAGACATGTTTAATGGTCATCGGCACCTTAAATCTAGGTACATTTATATGTATTTATGTATGTATTAATCTTTGTATCAAATTACAAAAAACGAATTACCGCTTGTGCGAGGTGTTTCTAATGCAGAGTGTATGGACAGGACAGCGAATTTGACGTTATTCTCTCCTCTGGCTGTCGTTATCAGTCTCACACAATTTAACCCTTTTTCTGAAAGTCTTGATAACACCATCGTGGAGTTTTTCTTTTATTATTTCATCAAATAGGATTGTTAAAAAAAAATTTGTTGTACTCTTCCATTCACTGCTCTCTGAGTTTACCCAACTATGACGACTTCCGCTTCTGAGAAACCCGGATATGTGAAAAGGGTCCATTAAAATGGCATCAAATGTAGGCTGGTTTTATAAGCAAATGTCTTTTTTTCCCTATTATGATGGTGTGTTTGGGTGTCACGGTGGCGCAGTGGGTAGCACGATCGCCTCACAGCAAGAAGGTCGCTGGTTCGAGCTCCGGCTGGATCAGTTGGCATTTCTGTGTGGAGTTTGCATGTTCTCACCATGTTCGCGCGGGTTTCCTCCAGGTGCTCCGGTTTCCCCCACAGTCCAAAAGACATGCGCTATAGGTGAATTGAATAAGCTAAATTGGCCGTAGTGTATGTGTGTATAGGTGTTTCCCAGTCTTGGGTTGCGGCTGGAAGGGCATCCGCTGCGTAAAACATATGCTGGATAAGTTGGCGGTTTATTCCACTGTGGCGACCCCTGATTAATAAAGGGACTAAGCTGAAAATGAATGAATGAATGGTGTTTTTTACATCAAACTTGCCTGTTGATTGAAAATGGCAATTCAATTATGCTGAAATGTTATTATGTTTAATTGTATAATCCATAGTTGTACAGAATTTTTTCTAAATGAACTAATTCAAAAAACCACAAAGCTCTGCTTGAGTTTTCCCTTTTAGATATAGTGTTGATATTACACTGAATCCAAACTAGCTAGCACTTTTAAAAATTTTCATGATTAATGCTAGAAATTTATATTTCTTTATATTTCGTCTTTCGGATGAGACGTTAAACCGAGGTCCTGACTCTCTGTGGTCATTAAAAATCCCATGGCACTAGGGGTGTGACCCCGGTGTACTGGCCAAATTCCCTCCATTGGCCCATCATGGCCTCCCAATCATCCCCGTCCACCGAATTGGCTCCAACACTGTCTCTCCACTCCCCCTATAGCTGGTGCATGGTGAGTGCACTGACGCCGTTGTCCTGTGGCTGCCGTCGCATCATCCAAGTGGATGCTGCACACTGGTGGTGATGTGGAGAGACCAACCCACCCCCCCAACCCCCTCCTTCATGATTGTGAAGTGCATTGTGTGTATGACCATACACGATAAATGCGATTATATAAATACACATTACTTACTTATATTTGAAAGGTAGTTGAAAATTAATTAAATTAAACAAGTTTTTTGCAAATTAAATATTTGTTTAAATTTTAGTTACTAAATTCTGTATAGCTTTAACATTTTCATTCTGTTTATTTATATGCTATTACAGTAATTATGAATATTTGAAATCATCATTTATTTGTTTTGAGTTAATGTACTTTTATGTGATTTGTTTTGCCTTTTAAATTAGTTTTTTTTTATAATTTTGTCAATATTTCTTATATTTTGTCTTTTATATATATATATTTATATATTGGTGTTTATTAGTTTTTTCTGTTCAATTTAGCTTTTATTTGAGTGTTTTTCATTTAGTAATTTTTTAAAACAAGAATTTTATAGTTGTTAGTGCTGCAATATTTGTTAATGTTGCCGTTTGTTTTTTATTTTATTTATTATTTGTTTCGATGTAATATTAGTTTTAGTAATTCTATTTATTTATTAGTGATTTATATATTATTTAACTGTAATTAAAATTTCATTTTTATTAATTTAATGCTTTTAAATTAGTTAACTTCATTTTTTTGTTAAGCTTTTCATTTCAGTGCTTAAACTAAATTTGCTGTCATTTATAGTGCAACTAACTGTCAAGTGGCTAACTAAGTCAGGTGAAAGTTTTTCCATCCGATACGCATTTTTTTAAATTTGACTTATTTCGGTTGACCTAAATCCTTTAATCAATTTCAGCTTAAGTTAAACAACAGAAAAACAACTGAGATTTCTTTAAGATGGTTACTATCGGGTATATGCACAGGTAGTGTTTCTTCCCATATCGATAAACTTTCGGTGAATGGTTAATGTGACTTTTTATTACAATTTTATAGGGTTCCTTTTACAGCATCGATGTTGCATCGAGCGTAGAAACTCCATTGAAAATACTGGGGTAAAATAAATGTTCATATTTTCAAGACATGGCGCGGAAAAATTTAATTTAATGCAGTGCTTCTTGCACAATCTGAGACCCACGTTATATCGTATATCAATCAGGCAGTGAAGATCATTGATTTTTAAAGAAAACAGACCTTAAACGTGCCGATTTTGTAACGGCATACAGTTCACCAGAAGCGTTTGACCCAGGTTACTGAAAATTAAAAGTCCTTCTGCATACTTCTGCATATACCCTATTGACCTTATTCTGCGATGTAGAAGTGTGCTTGTTTTTTTTTCCGATTGTTTTAGAACTTCCGATACAGTTGCCTATGGGAGAAGTGACTAGGAAACGGCAGGGCAGAAAACAATCAAACTACTTGCTCTGCAAGCAAGCGTATTCATGACTATACATACAAAAGTAGAATAATGTAATAAGAAAACATCGGTTTGCTACATCAAGCAGCCTACCAAGCTGTTTTTAACATCTAAAAATTAATAGAAGTAAATGAGACCGTAACTCTTGAGCCAAAAAGATTCCAATGGCTGCTCCCACTCGTACATCCAGAATAAGGTCTAACTTTGATTTAATTTTTGGACTCATTTGTTTTATTTTTCCAGTTTACCAAGAATCTTACCTTGCTTTTCAGTCTCTCCTGAAAGAGCCGAGGAAAGTGCAGGTGGTGAAAAAGAAGAAAAAGAAGAAGAAGAAGAAGAAGCAGAACCGAGGGAAGAAGTACGGCTCTGAGGAAGAGGACGAGAGCAGCAGGAGTAGCAGCAGCAGCAGCAGCAGTGACAGCGACAGCAGTGAAGAAGAAGTTATCCATCGGCGGAAGAAACCCAGACGGACCACCGCAAACTCAGACTCTGATTCAGACCTAGACATGGAGGATGTGGATAAAGTGATGCTGCGGCTGCCAGATAACCCCGAACCCCTGCTGGACTTCGCCAACGCGTCTCAGGGCATCTTGCTGCTCCTGATGCTCAAACAGCACCTCAAAAACCTCTACGGCTTCTCTGACAGGTGAAACACTACTGTTCAGGTGCATTCAGCTTTGAGACGCACCGAGCTTTTTTTTTTTTTTTTTCTTTCTTTTCAGCTAGAAACCAGAAAACCATCTAACCAACAAAAATGACATACAGTTGAAGGCATATATATTAGCCCTCCTGTGATATTATTATTATTATTATTATTATTATTATTTATTTAACTTTATTTGTTTCAAATATTTCCCAAGTTCTGTTTAATGGAGCAAGGAAATTTTCACAGTATTTCCTATAATATTTTTATCTTCTGGAGAAAGTTTTATTTCTTTTAGTTTGGCTGGAATAAAAGCAATTCTTACTTTTTTTTTTTTTAGGTCAATATCATTAGCCCTATTAAAAAATGTGTTTTTGATTTGCTACAGAATAAACCACTGTTGTCCAATGACTTACCCAATTAACCCAACTTGCCTAGTTAACCTAGTTAAGCCTTTAAGGGTGTTTACACATATAGTTTGTTTTAAAAGAACCGAACCGAGTTCACTTAAAGTGAACCAGAAAGGGAACCGGCTGAAAGTGATCTCAGTTCTTCTGGTGTTCACAGTATAGTGGACTTAAAAAAAGATCCCAGAACCTTTTCGGGTTCTCTTCAGAGATGATTTCAGAGCCTTTTTTGTTCACACCACAACTGCATAAAAACTTCCATGTAGAGGTCTGCATTCCCGTGGCTGTACCGCGGGAGCCACAGGACCTGACCAGATTTCTTGCGGCGCAAAGAATAAATTTCCGAATAAAATGCGGTAGCGGTCGGTAACTCTGGTGTAATTTGAATGGGAGCAGGCGGTCTAACACTAGCGCTCCCGAGTCCCGACGTTATTTCGGAACAGCATATCTGTGATTTCCTCATTCTTATTGAGCACCGGTACAGCCAGTGCTCACGACTGTTACACATGATGAACGCATGACCAGTGCTTTCTGCACGTGCTTTTTTTCACACAGTCTGTGCACGCATCATCTGCATAACAGTCCTCAGAGCGTTTACCAACATGGTAGAGCAAAGTGAAGATTCGCTGTCCTTCAGCTTGCATTAGAAAACGGTCAGATTACTGTTAGGAAACCCTCATCAGGCAAGTCTGATGTATGATAGTCTTTTTCATGCGTCATCGACGCAAATAGAAAAAAAATTACCCTTTGCGCGATGTGATAATACCTCAAAGAATTACTCTTTAGCAGTCACAAGACTGGAACCTCAGGTTTAAGGCGGCACTCATGTCTCATCACAAAGGGGCAAACAAAACTGACATTTAGCCTACAATCCTTGCACAACCTACAGTTTTATCTGTTATCTCTCTTTTTTGGTAGTACCCAATTTAAACGTGAGGTTTTGGAAACCAGATCTAAATTTAGCGGAAATGGTCGGCTCGGGTAGAAAACGGGTGAACAAAGGCTGAATATACAGTGGGAGCGGACGGGTGCGGAATAAAACCTTGCAGGAGCTAAAAATTATTTTAACTAAAAACATTAGTCCCGCGCAGACCTCTACTTCTATGAATATTGAATAGTAAATAATAAATCCCATAGTTATATTATAAGCATTTACATATGGATGCAGAATTATCTGTATTTTAACAGTGACATACTGTAACACAGCTGCAAGTTCGGCTAGGTACAAATGTCGAATCGAAATGCAAAGCTGTCCGGGATCTCTTTGTTTTCACATGTCACGAAGATATCAAACCACAAATGGACTAACAAGATCACTTGGTTTGTTCACATATACACGCTGAACCGCTACGAGAGTGTTTGAAGGGGTTAAACGAACTACTAGTATCCTGCAAAATAACTAGAAAAATATTACATACTGTCATCATGGCAAAGACAAAATAAATTAGTTATTAGAAATTAGTTATTAAAACTATTATGTTTAGAAATAAAATCTGGTCTCTGTTAAACAGCACTCTGTATACATTTTTAACACAATAAAAAATTTACTGGAGGGTTAATAATTTTGACTTCAACTGTAGATTATCTTGGGCAGGTAGTGTTTTAAATCAGATTGTATAATTTCAAAAATATAACTTGTAGCGACATAAAACATGCGTCTGGTTTGTAGCCGGTCGATCTGTGCATCTCTAATTCTGGTATCACAATAGCTTTATGAATGGCTTCATTACAAACGCCTCTTTGTTTGTCCCTGCAGTAAAATTCAGAAGTACTCGCCTACAGAATCTGCAAAGATTTATGACAAGGCTGTAAACAGGAAGGCCAACGTGCATTTCAACCCACGGCAGACGCTGGACTACCTGACCAACAGCCTGTCCAATGCAGATCTCAGCAACGACGTCAAGAGGAGAGTCGTCAGACAGTATTTAGATGTAAGCATCACCTTTTTTTTTTTTCTTTTTTTTTTTTATATACAATTTGCCATATAATAAGGCACTGTTCTGTAGGGCTGGATGATTTAAAAAAGGACTTTAACGTTTTTAGTTTATCATATTATTATTGTCATTAATATTAACTGTAATAATAACTGAAAACATTCATTTTTAGAAAATAGTCATTTATATTTATAACATTTTAACACTTTTACAACTAGTGCTGATGTTAACTTAAATAGAAATTTTTATATTTATTTATAGTGACTGTAAAAAAAAATATTTATAAATATTAATTAGCCTTAAAATGCATTTCATGAATTTTTTAATGAAAAGTATACATTTTGCTGTAGCAACTTACTGAAATAAAGAGGTAAATCACAGTAATTATTAAAACTATAATTAAAAATAAATAAATCTATAGAGAAATACTAAAAACACTAGGACGAGTGATTTAATAATGTAGCATGCATGTCTTTTTTTATTTAAATACATTTATTTAAACAATATTAGTTTTTATTTAATTGTTTAAAACCACGAAGTTGATTTTAATTAAAAAAAAATTATTTTCTTTCTTGCTAACTGAAATGGAGCTGAAATGAAATAGAGCTAAAAAAAAGTATTACACATTAGAAATGATAAAATACTACAATTATTAAAAAATTCTAAGAGTAAATAAAACTTCATTAAAATACTAAATAATGTCAATTAAAATAAATGATAAAAGATCATTATAAAATTTTGGGGCGGCACAGTGCCTCAGTGGTTAGCACTGTCGCCTCACAGCAAGAAGGTGTCTGGTTCGAGTCCTGGCTGGGTCAGTTCGCATTTCTGTGTGGAGTTTGCATGTTCTCCCCATGTTGGCGTGGGTTTCCTCCGGGTGCTCCGGTTTCCCCCACAGTCCAAAGACATGTGCTATAGGTGAATTGAATAAACTAAACTGGGCGTAGTGTATGTGTGTGAAAGAGTGTGTATGGATGTTTCCCAATACTGGGTTTGTGGCTAGAAGGGCATCCGCTGCGTAAAAACATTTGCTGGAATAGTTGGCGGTTCATTCCGCTGTGGCAACCCCTGATGACTAAAGGGACTAAGCAGAAGGAAAATGAATGAATGAATGAATAAAATAGAGCTGAAATTGAATATAAATAGTGAATGGAAAAACAAAAATATTTTTTTAAATATATACATTAACACATTAGAAATGATAAAATACTACAATTATTAAAAAATTCTAATAGTAAATATAAAACGGAATAAAACACTAAATGATGTCAATTAAAATAAATAATTAAAGATTATCAAAAAAAATTATATATCAAGAAAAATAGACTGAGCATTCAAATAGCTCACTGATTTTATTTTTAAATAGACATTTTGAACTGATTATGACGAATGAAACTGACCATCTCTGAACGGCTTCCTCCACAGTTTAAGGTACTGATGGAGCACTTGGACCCGGATGAGGAAGAAGAGGAGGGAGAGGCTTCAGCCAGTTCACATGCCAGAAATAAAGCCATCAATGCTCTGCTAGGAGGCTCCAGTCCCAAGAATAATGCTGCTGAATCATACGACGACGACAGTGAAGTGGAAGAAAAGACTCCTGGGGTAAGAAGAACCACTTTTTTTCATATTGCATGCTATTTGGTTTAGTTATACTTTAATTTTACATCCCAATGTTAACATGTATGGATCTCACATGTGGATTAATGCCAACATCATTGCATTGCTAGTTATCTACAGGAAGTGTGTTTCTCTCCTGACCATCATTCTTCAGTTTTAAACATACCAGTTATTACTCAAATTAACTATTGCGGATGTAAAGTTAAAGATAACCGGTGGTGAAAAGAGTACTGAAAAATCGTGCTAAAAAAAAAAGTACCATTAATTGCCCAAACATGTAGTGCAAGTTGAGTAAAAGTATCTGTTGTAAATATTACTCAATGTTTGAGTAAAAAGAGTCCCTTACTCAAGTAATAAATAGTGAGTATTACGCTGTGAAAAGCTGATGCGTTTACATGCAATTTGTGTAGGGATGTGTAAACGTAACATTCTGTAGTGCATTTAGTTATTGTTTAAGACTATTTGTTTAAGGACATCTTCTTGGACACTTTTAATGCTTCCAAACGGTTTGCTGCATTTATAAAGCGCTCATGTTATCAGGTAGTTCAGTATGATGCGACAGGAATCTCAGGACTGAATTTTCTACACTACCTGACAAAAGTCTTGTCGTCGATCCCAGTTCTAAGAGCAACAAATAATAACTTCTAGTTGATCATTTGGAAAAGTGGCAGACGGTAGATTTTTTTTTGATGAATAATCTGTTGAACTGCATCCCAGTCATCACAAATACTGCAGAAGACCTATTGGAACTCACATTGACCCAAGAGACTCACAGAAATCAGTCAAGTTCGGTGAAGGAAAAATCATGGTTTGGGGTTACATTCAGAGAGGTCTGCAGAGTGGATGGCAACATCAACAGCCTGAGGTATCAAGATATTTGTGCTGCCCATTACATTACAAACCACAGGAGAGGGCAAATTCTTTAGCAGGATAGCGCTCCTTCTCATACTTCAGCCTCCACATCAAAGTTCCTGAAAGCTAAGATGGTCAAGGTGCTCCAGGATTGGCCAGCCCAGTCACCACACATGAACATTATTGAGCATGTCTGGGGTAAGATGAAGGAGGAGGCATTGAAGATGAACCCAAAGAATCTTGATGAACTCTGGGAGTCCTGCAAGAACGCTTTCTTTGCCATTCCAGATGACTTTATTAATAAGTGATTTGAGTCATTGTAGAGATGTATGGATGCAGTCCTTCAAGCTCATGGGAGTCTTACACAATATTAATTCTTTTTCCACTGCACCATGACTTTATACTCTATACTGTATATTATTTCTGTTAAGTGACAAGACTTTTGTCTAAGCAAAGTCAGACCTTACTGTCCTAATTAAATAATTAAAAATCAAGGCATGATCATATTTTATTTTGGTAAAATAAGCGTAATCTAGGGCCTTTGCCTTTCATATAAGCTACTTCTGATACCAAATGATCAGCTAGAAGTCAAGTTATTATTTGTTGCTCCTAAAACTTGGATAGGTAAACTTTAGTCAGTTAGTGTACTTAGCCAAACCCCATAGACAAGAAAAAATAAAGTAGTGACTTCAGGTTGAAGGAAAGAGTGGAGTAAAAGTAGCAATACAGCACTAAAAATGTACTCAAGGAAAAGTAAAAGTACACATTTTTAAAACCACTTAGTAAATTCCTGAGAAAAACTATTTGAGTAGTTGTAATTTGATAACAAACATATATGTGGTGTTCTCGCAGAATAAAACTCTCTATTTGTCCTTTTCCAGTCCTCCCGGAGGTCAAGGAGAACCGGAGATTCGGCGGAGGCGTCAGGACACATGAACGAAACCGTGGAAGCCACGGATGTCATCGCTCTGTGCTGCCCCAAATATAAGGACCGGCCGCAGATCGCACGCGTTATTCAGAAGACCAGCAAAGGCTACAGCATTCACTGGATGGCCGGATCCTACTCCGGCACCTGGGCCAAGGCCAAGAAACGAGATGGACGCAAACTGGTGCCTTGGGTGGACACTATAAAGGAGTCTGACATTATTTACAAGAAAATTGCCTTGACGAGCGCACACAAACTGAGCAACAAAGTGGTGCAGACTTTACGTTCACTGTACGCAGCCAAGGAAGGATCTTCCAGCTAATTAAACCTGTAATAACTCTGGAACTGTTACACCCAGTGAACTCTCAGCAGCCAAACTTCATCAGGATTCAACGTTTTGTAAACCTAAAGTCAGAGATACCACAGACTCACAGGTTTTAAGATCCCACGCGGTATTAAGGAAGTGTTGGTTTGTTCAGATGTGAATCCTGTACATCTTTTTAAGTTAAACGGAAACGGAGCTCCTTCGCTGTTGTGCAGCAAAACCTGGTTGTTTGAAATATTTTTCCTCCCCCTTCACTGTATCATAGTTTAACACACAAAAACGGAAACAAAAAATGTTTATATCTCTGATGAAAAAAAGAAAAAAAAAGTCTGTTTAAAGAAATAAACCTAAAGTGAATGTTGGAAATTAGTCTGTTGATGTTCTTAATAAAAGTGACCTTGGAGTTTAACCTAGCGCCGGATGGATTTCTTTAGCTTAGCTCAGTTTTCCAGGGAAATAAACGTTGAAACATCTCCTCTGCTTTATGTTTGACTTCTTTTGTGCTGTAAAATGGAGTCTCCTGGACATAATTTATTCAGTTTGAAAGCAGAGCATGCAGTATCTGTCGCTGACATGGACGGGAGGGATTTTTTTGTAAATGTAGATTTTGATGTATTGGGTCAGGGTTCGGGTCTTTACACCCCACAGCGGGACAGGGGGACCCCCAGCATGTGTGGAGGAGCAAATACTGCAATAAATTTTTTACTTCTCTTTGTTACTTGTCTTGTTTGCATTTGACTTGGATATATACATATATTTATTTTATTTTTTACATTTGCAGCATCTGCAGAAAACATTTAGTAATTTTATTAATGATCAAATGTGAAGGGCTGTTAATTTGGCTTTTGATCACTTTTTATGACTGAATATTAGGAGTTATCTGCATATATGTACACTATTAATCAAAGGTTTGGGTATTTTGTCTCTTCTTAACCCTTTATAGGGCACTCGTTGAAATACTCATTGGAAAACCCTGGAGTGTTATTGAGGGAAGACTTTTATGATTATTTGCCTGTTATGCTCCGTTTTATTTGACCAAAAATACTGTTTGATATATTATAAAATGTAATCTATTTCTGTTACAGGCGAATTTTCAGCATGGTCACCCCAATCTCTAGTCTCACAAGATCTTAAAGAAATCATTTTAGTGTGCTGATTTGGTTAAACAATTTTAATTCAATTCAATTCATGTTTGTTTCTATAGCGCTTTTACATTGTAGATTGTGTCAAAGCAGCTTAACATAGAAGTTCTAGTAAATTGAAACTGCGTCAGTCCAGTTTTCAGAGTTGAAGTTCAGTTTAGTTCAGTTCAGTGTGGTTTAATCTTCACTGCTGAGAGTCCAAACACTGGAGCAAATCCATCGATGTGCAGCTCCACAAGTCCCAAACCAAGCAAGCCAGTGGCGAGGAACAAAACTTCACCAATTGACAAGAAAACTCGAGAAAAAACAGGCTCAGTTGGGCATGATCATTTCTTATCAATATTAAAACTATACTAATATTTATGTAGATAACTTTCTTCAGCAATCCTTGATGAAAAGAACGTTTAAAAGAACAGCATTTATTTCAAATACAATTATTTTGTACATTGTATGTCTTTTTGTTAGAGTATAATGAATGCTTCCTTAAAAAATTGCACTGACCACAAAACTTTGAACAGTGGTGTACCTGGTATTTGTTATATTAATTTTTAAACTGTCTAATAAAAGACCTAGTATAGATGTTTTAATCTCACAAGCTAGAATTATTTTATAGCGAAGTAGAAAGAAAGGGATAAGGAACATAAAAAATACAAAATGCTATCGTTACGATGTTGCCACAAAACAGGTCATACCCATAGTGTATAACATCATACCACAGTATAAAAGGTGAAGCCCTGGCTGTGTTGTGATCAACGCTATTATTTCATAGTTTGTTCAACCTCCTAAACCAGAACCACCATTGCCAGCCTTCTGTAAATGGAAATTCTTAGCATTTTGTGGGGAAAAATGGGAAAAAAAATTTAATGGATAATATAAACCAGACTCACCCAAAATTGAAAATTCTGCAATCGTTTACTCACCCTTTACCTCCCTTCTGTTCCAAACCTCTTTCTTCTGTAGATAACAAAAATATTTAGAAGAAAGCTGGAAATCTGTAACCATTGACTTCCATAGTATTTGTTTGTCCTACTATGGAACTCAATGGTTACAGGTTTTCAGCTTTCTTCAAAATATCTTGATGTGTTCGACAGAATGAAGAAAATCATAAAAGTTTATATAACCACTTGATGGTGAGTACATTTTCATTTTGGGGGTGAACTATGCCTATAGACAGGCGTAGCAGCTGGGGGGGATACGTCCCCCTCACTTTTAAAATGTCCGCTCTGCCCCTGCCTATAGAACTATCAAATAAGTCAGCTAAATTAGTTTAAGTACAACCAAAACCATCAACAACCCATCTTAAACTATTTTTTGTAATGTTATTGAGGTAATAAACATATTTGTGTTCCCTCAGTCAGAGAAACACTGTTACACGACTTGTAAACTGACCTACTTTTAACGTGACTAATAGGAAAGTTGTCGTAAATAGCAACCATAAGCTGTTTTTTAAAATGAGGACACCATATATCACCAGTATGACAGGCGATAAAACACAGTCAGTATGTTGTTAAAGTTCAACGGCTTCACACTGAACTATGACTAAGCGGTTTTTACGCGGAGATTCGTTGCTCCAGCCTCCACGCCCACCAAACCAAAGCAACGGGTTCAGAAGCTTAACAAACACTCGTAGTCCTCAGAGAAGTTGAAAAAGAAATAAAATGCGTGAAAACATCAGCTCGCGGTCTGTTATGGACGTTATGAAGCTGGAGTCGTTCGTGAACCGTCCTCCAGCCGGATTCAACGTGGAGCGGCGCCCGGGCTGCAGAATGCTGAAGTGGGATCCGGAGAAAAGCTGCGTCTTCATCGATGACATCCAGTCTAGAGAGGGAAAAGTGATTTTCTACAATTCCCCAGGAAGGTAAATGTGGTTTATTAATTCCATATATCATATTACTGTGGTATGTTTACTTGTAGCGTGCTTTTGTGTCTTGTGACTGGGCATTACAGGAAAATCACAGTACGTACTTTGGGAGAGTACACTGATTTAAGACGACAACTGACCTTAAAGACGCTTTACATACTAGTCACTGCTTATGGCGAAGAGAAGAGGAACGGAGATGTTCCAGGTAGGATTTTTCTTTGTCGTTAATATTTCATACATGTAAATCAACTTATTTTTTAAACAAAACTACAAACACTGTACAGTGATTTGTTGATATAACCATGGACCACAAAACCAGTCATAACGTCAATTTTATTGTTAATTTATAAGCCTTACAATGATGTATTGTTTGTTATTGTTCGTTGACAACATTTAGTTGAGATACAACTATTTCAACACCTGGTAGGCTATCAAAAGGGTTTTAAAAAATCTAAATAATGAGGAAAAACGCCTTTAAAGTTTTCCAGATTACGTTATTAACAACGAGGCTGAATCCAGCTTCTTATTCGCAGCTTCTTATTGACGCTATCCGGTCCACCTTAAAAACCGCGACGCTTCCGTTTTTCAGCTTCTTATTCGCGCTCAACTTAGGGACCTTGAAATTACTCAGCCAACTGTATTTTCACAATTAGTTTTTATAGTTCTGTCTTATCAATGGTGCAGAATTACACATATTTATACATACGCAGACACACATATGTAGATATACTATTAGCCTGTTGTGTAATATTAGAGACAACATGGCGCAGTAATCAATAATGCAATAGCTCATTCAGATTAATTCACATTTATTTGTATAAGGTATATACAAATGTGTATATAAAAATGCATTGTCTGTAAAACTTCTTTGAAACAATAGGTTTAAAAAAAACAATTGTACATACAGGGGTGGATGTCAGAAAGAACAACTGAAATCTAATACAAATTGTTGTGTCTGCAGATAAAACATATGCATTAGCATATAACTTTTAAAACTTGAATTAATAAAAAATTAATTTGGTATCTGGAGTCCTTGCAGAGGCAGGCACTGTCTATTCATAGGTGGGTCATGTGAAGTCTTCATAAAGCACAATATTTCTGGAAAACACAGACATATACTGTAGGCTACTCAAACGATGGCATGGTCAATAATTAATCAATGATGTAATTAGATTTCATGCTTGCAGCCCGTTTTCGATCATAAATCAGTTTCGTTTAACATTGTTTATGTTTTTCATAATTTTTCGTTTTTGAAAAAGGAACACAAATAAACACGGTCCCTAAATTGAGTGAATTTGAGCGAATAAGAAGCTGAAAAACGGAAGCGTCGCAGTTTTTAAGGTGGACCGGATAGCGTCAATAAGAAGCTGCGAATAAGGAGCTGGATTCAGCCTCGTTTATTAACAATGCATATTAGTAATCAATGATTCAGTTTTGATATTTACAATAGGAAAGTTACTAAATATCGAATTTAATCTTAATTTGATTTATGGCATAAAAGAAAAATCAATAATTTTGACTCATATAATGTATTTTTGGCTAGTTCTACAGATATAACCATGCATTTTAGACTAGTTTTGTGGTCCAGGGTCATATATATCTACAAATATTGGTCAAAGACTAGACATCCGTTTGTGTCTTCATTTTAAAAAATAGTATATGCATACGCAGAAAGCATATTAAATGCAAGAGACTAATATTTCAAATTAATTTAGTGAAAATTAAATGTAAAATTTTTTAATAGTGTTCCATTGCCATTCATAACAGATATATTTATGTAAAAATGAAACAACATGCGTATTCTTATGCTTATATTTAAAATAATTAATATAGTTTGCATGCTAAAATGTTTTTGGTATATAGACAATTTGTACATAATTACATTTTATTAGGTATCATCTGTAAATCATAGTAAAAGGACTCATTCTAATGTATGGAAAAATTATTAAATTTTTATTTTTTATTTTTATTGGATAATATTTTTAATGTTTATTCATAAATATTAGTTTTATTTATTTAGTTAATTATTTTATTTCTTTTTATTTAAAATAAACTAAATAAAAAAGACAAAAATATTTCTCATTTCCAGTTTTCTCGGTTTAAATTATATTTATTTATTTATTTATTACATTTTGTTTTTTTATTCAGTTTATTTTATTTATTTTCTTCTAGATAAATGGTTTTAGTTTTATGGTTATGTATAAAATTATCTATTTTTACATATTGTTTAACATGAACTTATTTTTATGGTCTTGGTGAGATTAACAAGTACTAATTTACTCAAATGAGTCAGCCAGGAAATACAGTATAGCTATATGTCATGTCAACACTGAAGGAATTATTAAACTTTGACACAGTCACATACTGCATTTGTTAACACCACACCCTTAATAATTGTCCAAAGCTGCTGAATATTACGTGTTGGCGATAAACGGCAGTCATCCAATGATCAGATGGGAGATGGAGAGAGGCTTAGACAAGACCATTTCATCTGTCGCTGGAGAGAGCTATACAGTTGATGTGAGTGGAGACTCGTTTTTCTGTGATTTATAATATACAGTTGAAGTCAAAATTATTCGCCCTCCTGTGAATTAATTAATTTTTTTTCAAATATTTCCCAAATGATGTTTAACAGAGCAAGGAAATTTTCACAGTATTTCCTATAATATTTTTTCTTCTTGAGAAAGTCTTATTTGTTTTATTTCGGCTAGAGTAAAAGCAGTTTAAATTTTTTTTAAAATCATTTTAAGGTCAATATTATTGAGCAATATTTAAGCAACATTTTTTATGATTGTCTACAGAACAAACCATTATTATATGATAACTTGCATAATTACCCTAATTTGCCTAATTAACCTAGTTAAGCCTTTAAATGTCACTTTAAGCTGAATACTAGTATCTTGAAAAATGTCTAGTAAAATATTATGTACTGTCATCATGGCAAAGATAAAATAAATCAGTTATTAGAAATGAGTTATTAAAACTATTATGTTTAGAAATGTGTTGAAAACAATCTTCTTTCCGTTAAACAAAAATTGGGGAAAAAAATATGCAGGGGGGCTAAAAATTTAGGAGGGCTAATGATTCTGACATCAACTGTATAGGCATCCTGTTGTCATATGCGTAGCCTTCTCTCTCTCTCATCTTTCTCACACACACACACACATACTGTAAGCATGCATGCTCTGCATCATGTCCAGTAACTTGTTCAAATAGCCATCAAACAACATGGATGCATTATTTTCAATCAGTTTCAAATATGATCCAGCAGCTTTAGGGGCAAAGTCTAGTTTCTCTCTGTTTCTCTGTGTTTCCTTTATATAAATGACAGAAATCAATGATTCTCGAGGTTAAAAAAATTAATAAAGAATTAATCGCCTCACAGCAAGAAGGTCGCTGGTTCGAGCCTTGGCTGGGTCAGTTGGCGTTTCTGTGTGGAGTTTGCATGTTCTCCCCGTGTTCGCGTGGGTTTCCTCCGGGTGCTCCGGTTTCCCCCACAAGTCCAAAAACATGTGGTATAGGTGAATTGGGTAGGATAAATTGTCCGTAGTGTATGTGCGTGAATGAGTGTGTGTATGGATGTTTCCCAGTGATGGGTTGCAGCTGGAAGGGCATCCACTGCATAAAACATATGCTGGATAAGTTGGCGGTTCATTCCGCTGTGGCGACCCCAGATTAATAAAGGGACTAAGCCGAAGAGAAAATGAATGAATGAATGAAAAACATTTGTGTGTATTTTCACAGCAAAACAATAAAATAGTTGTATTTTGCAAAAACTCGTCACATAATCAATTGTTTTAGTCGCAAAAAATCAGATTTATTTTTTCCTCAAAATACTGGAGGGACTAATTAGGCTAACTAGGCAAGGAAGATTAATTAGGCTAGTCATTAGACAACAGTGGTTTGTTCTGTTGACAATCGAGAAAAAAAAATCTTAAGGTGGCTAACAATATTGACTTTAAAAATGTTTTTTAAAAAAATGAAAAACTGCTTTTATTCCAGCCAACAGAAATTGGGGGAAAAATATACAGGGGGGCTAATAATTCAGGAGGGCTAATAATTCTGACTTCAACTGTATATTGTGATATCAATATGATTTCACCAGATTACTTGAATATTATCTCTATTTGGAAAGAATTAAACATTTTAGATTGATTGGGATGATTCTGTAATAAAGTGCATCTGCATAAAATCTAATAACCAATCTACAAGCATAGATAAATACAATAAAGAAAAAGATACAGTGTTTTATCGTTTTCCAAGTTTTACGTTATTCAGGTACAGTTCCAGTAATTAAAAAACAAAAATAATTCAATAAAATTAATTATTATTAATGTTACAATCAGTTTAATTTCTTATGCCCGAATGCCTTTAAAATCTTTATACAGTAACAGGCCTCAAAAGCACATGCAAATGAGCAATTCCATGCAAATGCCAAAATAGCAAAACCCTTTCTAAGTTGTTTGTGTAGGCTTGTATTTTAAAGTACTGTTAAAATACTCAAAAATGTCTCTGTCAATGTTTTCAAGCAATAATCTTTGATGTACCAAACTCACACAAGTGTCAATTTCACATCTGTCACATCCATAACAGAGAGATGTCACATCCATAACCAAGCTTTTTCCTCATAAATGCAAAAATGTGAAATAAAATAAAATCAATCATTTTTGTTCTATAGAGAGCCGACTCTTATCCTTTTGATTAGCATTATTTCTTTTGGGTTGTGCACAGAATTCACCAAATTTTTACAAAGTATGTTGTATACACTACCTGACAAAAGTCTTGTCGCCTATCCAAGTTTTAGGAACAGCAAATAATAACTTGACTTCTAGTTGATCATTTGCTATCAGAAGTGGCTTATATGAAAGGCAAAGGCCTCTAGATTATGCTTATTTTACCAAAATAAAATATGATAAAATGCCTTGATTTTCAATTAAGTGAATGTTCTTTTCTTAAGGTTGATGTTAGTGCAGCTCTACAGGGATGGATGAGGGAGAACTCTCAAACTCTTGCTGATCTGGAAAGGGTGGAACGAATCTGGAAAGACACGCATTTCACCATCAAGTACCGCTCCGATGCCCTCTTTGACTTTCCCTACTGGTTTGGCTTCAGCAAACGACAGTTCAAGGTGAGTTTTAATCCTTTAGCAGCACTGTCAAAAATATCTGTCAATTAACAGGCGCCATATGTTGTGGTTCACATGGTGTTTTCTGTTTATTTACGGTTGTGACTTGCATCATGGCAGTTTTATCTCGGCTCTGGCGACTTTTGATGTTGAAAATTCAACACTGCAAATTAATTAAGTGACTTTTGTTGACATTTTAGTTTGAAGTGATATATTGTCTGTTTGTGTTGTCAATTATGGTACAAAAACGTGGTTTCAAACTGCCAGTATATAGACTTAATTCTCTCTATACTATTTCATAAATAATATCTTGTGTCAAACTACTAAAATGCCAATAAAAGTCACTTTTCAACATCTTTTGGAGGAAAAATCAAGATCCCATAATGCAATTCAAAAGCATAAATAAGTATTAAAAAACACGAATCACCAAATACGGAAAAATGTACCAATATTTTTTTTACAGTGAGGTCTGTTTGATGGTTTAAAGTATTGAGAATATGACTGGAAATCTGATTTTGCAGGTCTCTTACCATGGAAGATGATGTCTCTTACCATGGAAGATGATGAAAGCCTTAAAGGAATAGTTTACACAAACAATTACTCACCCTTAAACCATCCTCCATGTATATGACTTTCGTCTTTCAGACAAACACAGTTGGAGTAGTTTAAAATTTAATTCTGGCTTTTTCATGCTGTATAATAATGTTGGGTAGTGGTCCGTTTTTTGAAGCCTTTAAAATCACATAAACGCATCATAAAATAAATCCATGTCAATGCATGTCTTATGAAGCGGATCGATGTGTTTTTGTAACAAAAATATTTCTAATGTTTAAATTATAACACAAATCACTGACTTCTAGTGGCTGCCGCATGATGTAAGATGATTGGTAGCGGATGAACAAGGATAACTAAATGTCGGAAACTAATTGAAAATGTAAAACAAAAAAGTTAAAATGTCCAAAGATTTCACTGCAAGGGGCCATTCATACAATTCTTTTAGCCAAAAATGGGAAACTTTGATGCGTTTTGCCTGTTTACACATCAACAATGTTTTTGGGACTGAAAATGCATAAATTAAAAAAAATGGGTTACAAAGTAGATAATCTCAGCCTCAGACGCCATGCCAAGCACTGCCCACGACGGACCTTTGGCTATACGTCTGATGCATATGGCACACTTTTCTGGAAACACTTTAGCAGATCCTCAGTCATCCTCTGATGCAGTAATCTTAATCAGCCCGCCTGGAAACAAGTCTGAGTGGATAAAAAAGCTGCGATGTTTATATTCATGACAGTGCTCATTAATAAACATATAACTTTCTGAGACATTCAGGATCAGGGATTTAGTGCTTGCGCACCTGTCTGTTATTGTGAGGATAACTCTGTGGCCATGAGCATTTATCAATTTGACTTAAACGCTGATTTATTAAAAATATGTAATATTAAGCTTCAGCCTGTGATGTCCACAAACACACACGTATGCTTATATTCTAGTTTTTTTCTATTGGCAGTGAAAACCTTCAAATATTCTGTAATTTTGGTCATAAATATGAGAAAGACATCGTTCAAAAAAGTAAGTTTTTTTATTTGTGGATACTCACAAATGCAACAAAACTTTGCTTTTATAAACCAACAAAGAAACTCAGGCTGCCTGATCTTTATGTAGAAATTCATTCATTTTCCTTCAGCGTAGTCCCTTTATTCATCAGGGGTCGCCACAGCGGAATGAACCGCCAATTTATCCAGCATATCTTTTACACAGCGGATGCCCTTCCTGCTGCAACCCAGTACTGGGAAACATCCATACACACTCATTCACACACATACACTACGGCCAATTTAGTTTAATCAATTCACCTATAGCACATGCCTTTGGACTGTGGGGGAAACCGGAGCACCCGGAGGAAACCCACACCAACATGGGGAGGACATGCAAACTCCACACAGAAATGCCAACTGACCCAGCCAGGACTTGAACCAGCGACCTTCTTGCTGTGAGGCGACAGCGCTACCCACTCTAACCCTCAAAGATTAAAATTTTATTCAGAAATACTTTAAGTAGGGATGCACAGATTATTATTATTTACTGAATAAAGTATGGGGTAATTTTTATTTTTGACTGAACTATTTCTTTAATTCAGGAATCAGAGTACACAGATGAGGAGACCACGAGAGCTAAGAAACTGTAGTTCATTAAAGCACCTTAAAGGACCATTTTACTGTAGATAAAACTTTATTTTCTCATGTTAGCAATAATAAAAACAATCATAAAGAATATATAATTATGTTAAAGCAGAAGTCATAAATTGTATATAAACGAAAACTGAAAATAATTCCAATACTTTTTTTTTTTTTAATGGGTCACTGCATGTGAATATGCCTGAATGTGTTCTTTTCATTGCTTTAAATGAGTCATGTCATAAGGAATCACATTTTCCTTTATATTTTGCAGTAAAGTGTTAAACTTCCTCACGTCACAGATTAAAACATCACATTTTTCTCTGACCTGTGCTGTGTGTAGCATCACCTACTCTGCACTTCCAGAGAATCATTAAAAACGTTTATTTTTAACAAGGTTTCAGTCTGATCTTGACAGTTCATCACTGAATATTTTGCAATCCTGTTATGTAATCCAGACTGTGCAAAGAGGCTGTTGATTTAGCTGTGCTGTATTTCACACAACAGGAAACCTGCAATCCGGTGCATAAGCAGAACTTGGAACTTTTTAATGGCATGATAGACTATTTTAAGAGCCATTAACACAACAGTATTCAGTTAAATACAGAAAACTTGTATTTTGCTTGTTTGTTTACACAGAAACAGGCTTAAATTCTAAATCCTTACTATTTTGGCCACAATTGAAACTTTACTGATTAATATGAGCCCTTTAAAACATATTTTAAATACATTACACTGAGATATAACAGTTGTTTTGTGTCTTCTTGTGTTGATGTTTGTAAAGATTTGTAATATGTACATACCATTTTGCAATTAAGTGCTTTTTGTAATCATGTAAACGCTTCACACTTTCTTCCTTCTTTTTTGTTATATCCTCAAACTGATGAAGCATTAACTGAAAGAGATCATTTACACTGAGATGTTGGCCCAGTTTAGGGCAGGAGCAGAAGGGTGGATGCTGCTTTGGTGATGGTCTGGATGTATTCTTTATAGTCGCTGCCACCATACGTGAGCATCAGGTGATTTATGATTCCCACAACACACATGAGGGACAGGAAGAAGAGAATCCGTTTCCCAAACAGGAAGCCAGGGGTACTGTCAGGCATACAAGAAAATCAGTCAGCAAATCTGCTATATGGCTTAGTGACAGTACTGATAAATATACGTGTTTGTATTATGCAATATAAAGGGTTAAAACTACTACTAGAGATTATTACTCTCTACTACTGCAGAGATTATTACAGTTCAGCTAAATGGTTCAAAGATTAATATTCATTCATTCATTTTTTTTTCGCATTAGTCCCTTTATTAATCTGGGGTCGCTACAGCGGAATGAACCGCCAACTTATCCAGCATATGCTTTACACAGCGGATGCCCTTCCAGCTGCAACCCATCACTGGGAAACACCCATACACTCTCATTCACACACTTACACTACGGACAATTTAGCTTACCCAATTCACCTATACCACATGTCTTTGGACTGTGGGGAAACCGGAGCACCCGGAGGAAACCCACGTGAACACGGGGAGAACATGCAAACTCCACACAGAAATACCAACTGACCCAGCCGAGGCTCGAACCAGCGACCTTCTTGCTGTGAGGCCACAGCGCTACCCACTGCGCTGCCCCTCAAAGATTACAATTTTATTCAGAAATACTTTAAGTAGGGATGCACAGATAGTTTTGTTTGGAACTGAATTAGAATTCAATTGTGTGCGGTAGTGTGCAAATTTTGTGGCATTTGTATTGCTATTTCAAATGATTTTTTTATTTTAATAGTTAATTTTTTTTAGGTCTGTTTTGTGTTAATTTATATTAAATATTTACATTTTTAGTGTTGCCATTTTTATTCGTTTTTGTTCTTTAATTTGTTTTATTATATTATTAATAAATATTTATTTTTTTCTGTTAATTTATATTGATTATTTTATTTAATTAATACTTACTCCCCAAGCTAACAACAAATGACTAATATGAAAAATCTGATCGGCCTACATAGCTCTACACAAATATTGGTTGTTCTGCATTCCAACATCATTAGATATATTACCTGATGTTGGAATGCAGAATAACCAATATTTGTATGAAGTTCTTATAAAGAGCTGTTCACACCAATAACGCTAAATATTGGCCTGGTAAGCTACCTGTAGTTTTGACTTTTGCTGCTTCGCGCCCTTTAAATCAGGATGATTTCTGATTGGTTGCCAGCGTTTTAAAAATCCGTTGTAAAACTGCCGTTAAAGTTGTCGCGTGCACGTGGACTGCAATGTTTTAAATTATATATTTTTTATTAGTTGTCGTCCTTTAAAAAGTGTCAGTAAAATACATTTTCGATGTTTAATTTTACTTAAGTGCAACTTATTTAGCACGATAAACCATGTATTTATTTGTTTCGAGTTATGGAATTTAGTTTAAATAGCTTACCTTTGGCAAGTCTCTCCCATGTATCCAACAAAATACTTCTGCCGGACCACAAGGTAGAGAACGCCAGCGAACGCAGCTGGAGCTGCAGAGGAAAGTATTTATTATTATAAATGGCATTGAAAGTAAGTACATATTTGAGTTATATTGAAGTAATTCCCTGTTTACACGGTTATTTTTGTCTAACATGTTTATACGTCAGTCATTTAACTCGATTGGAAAAATGTTATTATTATGCGTAAACAAATATTTGCAAATGGGTTATCGTAACATAACTGAGAAATGCAAGCTATTTATAGTACATTACAAAGGGGTGTACAGTATTCTCTTTGGTGTTTTATTGATCCTCAAACACAATATTGTAATAAACGTAGATGAGAACTAAAACAAAGGCATTTGTTAGTAAAAAAAAAAAAAAGAAGTTAAATATTCGTTCAGTACAGTGAGTTTTTTGTGATGAAAGTGTTGTCATGAATCTAAAAGGTAATATTACCTTGACTGAGGCAGATACCAGCGCACCAAAGCACTGCCAGAAATGTAGGGTACGTATCCATGCAGTTTCGCCTTAAATTGTCAGAAAACAGTAATACATAATCGTTATGAAGCACAATTATTTATTAATAATCATAACTTTCAAATATACAGCTTCAGGAGCAAACTCAATCTGCTCATTCACACAACTCTTATATTACCAAACAGATCAAGTTCTTACTTTTAAAAAATAAAACTGTGAAACATGCATAGGCTGTTACTTCCTCTGTGGTAATGGTTAATGACACTATGAAGACGATCTACATTGAGACACTTGCAAACTGATATGAAACAGTCTAGATATATGCACCTGATAACAAGTGCTGTCAGTTTGGTTTATTCTGCGTATTTAAAAGTAAATGAAGAAAAATACACTGCAGAAATATTCAATGTTAAATATTCAATTTACGATGCAGTACAGAAGAATATTGCAAGTAAATAGATTTTGACTGGAGACATTTTTCTGTTTTCCTTCTGTCCACATTCATAAGTTACACTTAATAATCAGCCAGTTTACTTTAAAGTAGGGCTGCACGATAATTGGGAAAATCTGACATTGCAATATTTTGTTTTTCAGTGATATATATTGCGATATGTTTCCCAGTGATGGGTTGCAGCTGGAAGGGCATCTGCTGCGTAAAACATATGCTGGATAAGTTGCCGGTTCATTTCGTTGTGGCGACCCCAGATTAATAAAGGGACTAAGCCGAAAAGAAAATGAATGAATGAATGAATATATTGCGATCTGCTGTGTCTACAATTCCAGCTAATGATTGAATAGCACTATTTGGAAAGCGTTTTTGGTTACACTTTATTTTAAGGTTCAATTCTCACTCTTAGTAAACCATTATGACTTTTGCTTCAATAAACTCCTAATTTGCTCCTTATTAAGGTAGTTTAGGTATTGGATAGGATTAGGGATGTAGAATAAGATCAGAGTGAATACGTGCTTTATAAGTACTAATAAGCAGCCAATATCTCAATAACTAAGTAATAGTGAGAATTGGTCCTTAAAGTGTTACCAAAGTTACCAAATGTGATAATTTGGGTTAATTGGGATGCAGTGAATCATGCATTTCATGTAACAAACAAATTACAAGCATAGATAAATGCACTAAAGCAAAGATAAAAGTGAAATAAACAGTGCATGCTTTATTGTTTTGTATATGTAAATGTAAAAAATACACTGCGATGTCAACTAAGCATTGCAGATCTATGCGATGTGACTATTGCAGATGGATAAACACACAAAATGTTGTAATTGATAGGCTTTCACTTTTTTTCAGACCAGTGAAACCCTCTTGCAACATATCATTATGTAAATAAAGCAGAAGTTAGTTTCCCTAATCGCAGGGAAATTTTGAGCTGTTATGCAAAAGAACCTAAACCAGTACTGTTTCATTAGCTAATACTTTGTCTATGTTTAAAAAAAAAAAGTTAGATATATACAGTGCTCAGCGTATTGAGTACACCCCATTTTGAAAATGAATATTTGTATCCATTCTCAGTGAATATAGGCAATGTATTTTGGTGCATTTAAACAAAACAGATTTATTAAACAGATATATTTATTAAAATAAGATTTTAGTCACCAAACATATTTAGAAATTGAAAGATAATACAATTAAATTCAAGCTAAATATTGCAAAAAACAATTAATGGCAACCTACAAAATTTCAACTAAATTTTTTAATTTTTTTGCTTCTCTTGATTTTTCCTCTTTTTTAAAATTTGTATTTAATATTTTTCTATAACATATAAATTTGGGTGTACTAGCTTTTGGACCTTTATCGTAAGTTATTTTGTTAGATAAGCTCCAGATTTGGCTTCAGTACTGACTAATCTAATGTATATGCACAAATATAATATTGTATAGCTTCCTATTAAAATATGAATTTAAAAGATAGATTTGTGAGGGGTGTACTTATATATGCTGTGCACTATATATATGCATGTATGTATGTATGTATGTAATGTATGTATGCTTAAATATATTAAGGAACCAGAATCAGCGTTACTCACTTTGCACAAGACAAGCGCTCAAAAGCTGCAGAACGTTTCGATTGATGACCTGTGCACTCTTTCTCAACCTTTAGGGCAAAAAACACTAGAGGAGAAGATAGTGTATTAGAGACTGGTCTTATTATGGTTTAACCCATATACAGTTAAAGGCAACATTTTTAGCCATTTTCTCCTTTGAAATTTGTATTCTTTTTCAAATATTTCCCAAGTGATGTTCAAGAGAACCAGGACATTTTCACAGTATTTCTGATCATATTTTATCTTCTGAAGAAAGTCTTAATTCTTTTAGTTTGGCTGGAAGTAAAAGCAGTTTTACATTTCATTTATAAACAATTTCTAAGGTCAATATTATTACCTTCTTTAATAAATGATATTTTTTTCAATTGAATAGAATAGAATGCCTTTTATTGTCACTGTACACGTATACAATGTACATTATATACATATGCGATGAGATTAAGCGCATCTCAGTGCAAACATGTAAATATATCCTTTCAATACAGATCACACTACTAAACAACAAGTTACAGTAGAAATAACTGTAGACGATAAAATTGGCTATGGAACAAACCAGTTTCCAATGACTTGCCTAATTAACCTAACTTTAACCTTATTAACCTAGTTAAGCCTTTAAATTGCACTTTAAGCCGAATACTACTATCTTTCAAAATAACTAGTAAATAGCAATTGTATTGTTTACTACCATTATGGCAAAGACAAACAAAATGAGTTATTAGAAATTAGTTATTAACTATTATGTTTAAAAATGTGTCGAAAAAATCCTCTCTGTTAAACAAATATTTTAAAAGCAATTAAAATTTCACAGGAGGGCTATTAATTTAGTTTTCAACCATATAAAAGCATTATGAACTACTTCTAGATATCTGAACGCATGCATAGTGTATTCAAAGATAATTTGCATATACATTGTGTAAACATCAGCTAAAAACAAAAAACAAAACAAAATGTCTTACCATTCTGAACAACGCTAAGTAGAGTGACGAGCACCAGTAAGAAAATGTTATCCATCACTGAAGCGTACATGTTGTCTAGTGTGAAGGGTTAGGTCTAGGTTTGGTTTCGAGCTGTTGGTGTGTAACTGCTGCCTGATGGTGTTTAGTATTAGAGAGATAACATCATTACTGTGCTTCACCACTACACACACACTGATGTATTTCCTGGAGGGAGGGAAATAAGGGGCATTAACTCACACTTCTGCTTTATTTAGCACTTTTTCAAGGAATGCATATTGCCAGTACAGCGGCATTTTCCGTTTCACAGCTGATTTTTATGTTGTAGTTTTTTAACCATTTTGACAAAATGGTTTAATCAAAATATTCAACACAAGTTAAAACCGTCCATCTGCTGGCCTAAACTGGTTTGGTTTCAGATTCTAGTTTAAAGTGATAGTTCGGCAAAAGATGAAAATAAGTTTGTAAAGTAATATTTTCTCTTTAAGTGGATTTTTTTTTTAATGTGACACAATAGCTTTGTTTAAAAAACAAGTGGATCTAATTGGATTTGTATTTTAAACCTTAAATGTAAGTTATTAATACTTTTTTATTTTATGTATATAAGATTTTAGCTTCTATACTCTCAAAATAATTTTTTTATTATAATTTTTTCGGTATTTTCACCTTTTTAATTGATAGGACAGAAAGTATAGACAGGAAAGTGTGGGGAGCAGAGAGAAGGGAAGGATTGGCGGGAATCAAACTCGGGTCGTCGTGAGTGCCATTTGTCGATGCACTAACCACTACGCCATTATCGCTGACCTCAAAATCATTTCTGCATAAATCTGCAGGTTTTTTAATGACTGCTTTTTGCAGAAATACAATACCAGTCAAAAGTTTGGAAGTAGTCAGATTTGTTAATGTTAAAAATAACACTAATATTGCATTTATTTGATCAAAAATACAATTTAAAAACTGTTAAATTGTGAAATATTATTACAATTTTAAACAACCTTATTGAATGTACTTTCAAATTCATTGCTGTGATTCAAAATGTTCCATTCAGTCATTGTAATATTATGATTTGCTGTTTTATTATGATCAGTTATTATTGGTACAAAATAACTAATAATGATTTTCACAATTTGTTCTTGCTTTGTAGTATCGTGCAAACTATGATACTTTTTAAATATTATATATATGTATTTATAATGTAAAAAAAAGATTGCAAATCAAAGCTATTAAAGAGACAGCAAGATGATTGTAAAAACGTAACAGATTTATTGTCATCAATTATCCTAAATGTAAAAACTACAAATTCCTGTGTATGCTGAAAATATCAAAATGTAAAATAATTAACGGCGAGTGTTTTTCAGTCAGTTTTAAACCTAATCTATGAAAATTCTAGGGAAATCGCATAAGTGAAGCTCTTTGTGGATGGTAAAGGAGCATGGATCTATTTTCGTGCGATTATATAATTAATTTATTAGTTTTTTAGCAAACCCTGACAACTTGAATATATTTTATATTAACTTATGTTGATTGCATTGTTAATAGACTGTTATTTCTGCAATTGGTGAAAAACAAATAGGACAACTTACAATTAATTAAAATAAAAAGACAACTTTCATTATTTCTTAAAGCTCAGATTTATCATAATTAGTTTTGTTTATAGAGTTTGAGGTTTACTGTATTATTGACACCTTACAGATATTTATCTACCTTAAAGTTTGCTTTGATTGTTCAGCTTTTACACACTACCATTGCACACTTTGTAGCATTTTATTTACCAAGTTCAAGGGTCTCTTTAACACTTATGTATATTTTATAAGACATAAGATGAGATTTTTTTTTTTTTTTTATATTTGCCTTAATGTTGGTAAATTAAAATAGTGGCTTAAATCAATAAAAAAATGATAATATTACTAAATGGATTTTAAAAAAGTATTCAATAATTATTGATACCGAATGATATGAAACATTATATCGTGATTATTTATTTTTTGCTATATCTCCCAGCCCTATTTCTTAACTCTCTTATTGGCATATTAATGGTAGAAAAGACAATATAAGATTTTCAAAACATGAATGTCTAATTTAAACAAAGGATAATAATGTAAAACAGATATAATAGTGTAGTCAAAAAAATTCCCTTCATTGGACATGTGGAAACAAACTGTTATACATTGTAAAGATGCCTTTTATTAGCCAAATCAGCCTGAATTTATTCATTCATTTTCCTTCGTCTTAGTCCCTTTATTCATCAGGGGTCGCCACAGCAGAATGAACCACCAACTTATCCAACATATGTTTTACACAGCGGATGCCCTTCCAGCTGCAACCCAATACTGGGAAACATCCATACACACTCATTCACACACATACACTACGGCCAATTTAGTTTATTCAATTCACCTATAGCGCATGTCTTTGGACTGTGGGGGAAACCGGAGCACCCGCAGGAAACCCACGCCAACACGGGGAGAGCAGGCAAACTCTACACAGAAATGCCAACTGACCCAGCCGGGACTCGAACCAGCGACCTTCTTGCTGTGAGGCGACAACGCTGACCACTAACCCACCATGTCACCCTGTAGCTTGAATTTAATTTAGACAAATTATAGAAACCACAAATATATTCACAATGAGAGCGAGTTTCTTCACTCTAAGTTATAATTGAAAATCAGTAACCAACAATGTTTTCAGTTTTCTGGAACAATTTAATATGAACAGCTTAAATACGGTGATATCCATAAAAAATAACAACGCAAAAACATTAGACAACTCTACAAAACTTTACAAGTACATTGTGCTTACTTTGATCTTCAAACATGGTGTAATGTTCTTCAAGTAGATCAGACAAAACATGAACAATCAACAGATGATGTGTCGCTTACTTTGCTAACAAAGGTCTTCCATTTTTCGCCAATGCAAAACTAAAAAGATGAGATCTTAACACCAGGAAAAACTCAATAGCTCTGAACATCTAAAAAGTTTTTTTTTTTAAATCAGAAAAATATATCTAAGCTATTAAAATCAGCGTTCTCGATTGCAGTGTGGCACATCCCTGATTGCATGTATTCATCCAGAGGCGATATGGTGGAAGAAGAGCAGGTTAAAGTTGCTTTAGGAGCCACACTTGCTACAGCAGGATTTTGCTGTTCGCCGTTTTGGCCATTGTTCAACATCTCGAGGAGACCCGTACTATCAGGCGAGAGGTTACTGACGGTCGTCGCAGGAGATAAAAGATCAGCCAAAAACTGTTCGTCAAAGCCGTCGTACGTTGTGGTACTAGAAGTGACCGAATATGGTGACGAAAGAGCAGTGCTGTCCGGTTTGGCCACAGATTCGCCTCCATTTCCCAGGAGCTGGTTTAACTTGGCCAGTTTCCTTTTCTTAGCCTTCAGCTTTTTCATTAGCTTTAGCCTGAGGACTTCTGTAGTGCTAATGGGCTGCTGCTCTGCCGTATTCTTGACATCTAGAGGGCTGATTTGTTTGTGTTGAGAATTTGCCAATTTCTTAGTCTTGAAGCCGCCAAACATTTCAGCTGGCTTTACAGGCAGATCTTCATTTTTGTCATATTTCAGACTGGGTTTTGGTTTTGGAGCAGGAGGAGGAGGAGGTCTGATTGGTGTAGACTGGAAGGAAGGATGATGCTGAAATAATGATGTAGGTGGTAAATGTGTTTTTGATGCTGCTGCTGCTGTCACCTCTGGTTTGTGTACTAAACTAGATTTCTGGGGAATTGGAGGGTTTGAAAGTCGATGTACGGTTTTGGGGATACCAGATAACAAATTAGATGCTACAAAAGGACAGTGACGAGGAGCCGGCACAAAGCCTTGTCTCATGGGACGCGGTTCATTCTCAGTGGATTCAGAATTAACCAGAGTGAGGGTTACGATGTCTTTATGGGACAGACCTTCAAATGTGTCCAGTAGTGTGGTGCTGCCTATGGATGTATCCGGAATGCTGCTTGCAGTTGTGTCTTCCACTGTGAGTGCGCTGATCACGCATGTGTCATTAGCCACAGAGTCTGACAGTTTTAGAGGATGTTCATCAGGGATTTTCGGGACCACAGAGGGAGCGGTCGGTAAACAAACCTCTGAATGCTCCTCTTTTAAGGAGTCTGCCTCCCAGAAGAGAATGTGAAATTCACTGGCAGGAAAAGGAAGTCTCTTGTGAGTGGCGCTGTAAGGGTGTTTAAGGTCATCAAGTTCCAGCCATAATCCTTTAAAAAAGACAGAACATAGGAAGGTGAATGAATCACTGCTCAAAACATACATTTTGAACTAATTTCCAAATTGAGAAATGATCTCAATTATTGGTAGAGCGCTGGTGAAAAAATGATCGAGAAATCGATTCTGAGATTTTCAAACCGCATTGCTAATCTCTCTTTATATTGATTCTGAGCTTAATTTTAAACAGCAGATGGCACTCTAGGCTAGTTTTTAACAACAGATGGAGCTATAGGATAGTTCTTAACAGCAGCTGGCGTTCTAGGCTAGTTTTTAACAGCTGACAGTGCTCTAGGCTAGTTTTTAACAGCAAACAGTGCTCTAGGCTAGTTTTTAACAGCAGATGACACTATACTAGACTTTAACAGCAGATAACGCTCTAGACTAGTTTTTAACAGCAGATGGTGCTTTAGGCTAGGTTAGTTTTTAACAGCAGATAACGCTCTAGGCTGGTTTTTAACAGCAGTTAACGTTTTAAGCTAGTTTTTAACTGCAGACGGTGCTTTAGGCTAGTTTTTAGCAGCAGACGGCCCTCTAGGCTAATTTTTAACAGCTGACAGTATGCTCTAGGCTAATTTTTAACAGCTGACAGTATGCTCTAGGCTAATTTTTAACAGCTGACAGTATGCTCTAGGCTAATTTTTAACAGCTGACAGTATGCTCTAGGCTAGTTTTTAACAGCAAACAGTGCTCTAGGCTAGTTTTTAACAGCAGATGGTGCTCTAGGCTAGTTTTTAACAGCAGATGACACTCTATACTAGACTTTAACAGCAGATAACGCTCTAGACTAGTTTTTAACAGCAGATGGCCCTCTAGGCTAGTTTTTACCTGCAGATGGTGCTCTAGGCTAGGCTATTTTTTAACAGCAGATAACACTATACTAGATTTTAACAGCATGAGGAAGAGTGATTGTGTGTTTGGCTGATTTGTGCAAGTTTTGATGTCATGAGATCTATGTAAATCCAGCTCCCTATGAACATACTTGTAATTTGCTTAAACCTTTTCTAACCTTATCAAGGTTTATTTTAGGGTCTATTTGGACTTGTTCCTGTTTTTTGATGCGTTACTTTAATTGTGTAAATAAGCTGATACAATGGATTGGATTAAATATTATTAATGTATCTAAAAGTCCATCTAGAAACACAAAAGTACAAGTATCAATTGGAACTCTGTATTAGGCAGATACTCAATAGTAAATCGATTAGTGTTGACTCATCGGGACAACCCTAATTTCCACATTTAAGATAAATTTCCAGCAATTCTTTTGTTAGTCATTTTAGTTGGTAATTAATGGTGTTCAAACATTTATTATTAATATTATTAGCAATGTCAAAATCAATAATGACACCTTTTGAGGATCAATATAATAAAACATTTAAATAGAAATGAATTGCATAATTAGGTCATAAACATGCAGAGACGATGATAGGTACCAGTAAACACTACCACAAACCCTCAAAAATTCTTATGTAATAAAGTCAGCTGCAAAAAGAGTTTCACTGGATGTCTCAATATAGTTTAACACTAAATGAGAGCTATTAGAAAAATCCGGCCCCTTATTACATAAATGTAAGTGTAAATATATGAGTTAATAAATTGACTCACCATTGCTCTGGCGGACCCAAGTGACAAAGTGCTGAAGATGCTTGTTGTACTGGATAACAGTGCTAACGCTGTAATGTAAACCCTGGAACGTAAACTCATATTTAGAGAGGTCTTTCCTGGTCAGACCCTCCACAAAGTGCAGCGCAAACACAGAGGACAGCCTGCAAAAATCCACAAAGACAATAATCAATCTCAAACACTAGCAGATTTATAAAAATTCAGTTGTGATAAAACAAAGAAAAAATACCTACTTTTCAAGCACCAATTTCCTCCTCTGGTTTTTATGCTCGCAGTTATTGCACAGAGTGCGATGAACGGCTTTTAGCGGATGCCAGTCCTTAACAATATGAGTGAATGTTGTAAGAGTCTTCTCAACACTACAAGACAAAAGGAAGAACAGGTTACATGAGTTTGCACTAGGGATGTCAATTCCCACAGATTCATATGAATGATAATCATTTAAATTAACATCAATTAATCATTAACGTTAATAAAGCAAGATGTGTCACTGTTAATTGCAGGACAGGATATCCAAATGAAATCCAAAACTCAAGCATCCTCACATAAAGGAAAATGTTTTACTCAGGCATGTCATAAACCAAGAACCAAAGAAAAGCTCCAAATTATATACAGACATCCCACCCTGCAATAACTCTTTTTCATTTTGAAGCTCATATTTGATGTTTCTGAAGTTATGTTGACAATACAAACCTACATAAATCCATTACTTTATTGCTAAAAGGCAATCTACAGTTTACTGCAAATTAATTATTTGAATATTACTATATGAATGACAATTTCCCCCCTAATATCTCTTAACAAGTTTTAATAAACTAATAATATCTTCTAACTTCACAAAACTTTGAGGAATAAAATTTTAGGTGCTCAGCTGTAGCACAGTTTAAATAAGGATAGCAAGACTTGCAGAAAATAATAAAAAATCTGCACTCAGTCCCGCTCTATAGGCTCTATTTATAATATAAACAGTGTACTTGTGGTCATGACATTAAAAAACAAAAGCATAAAATGATTTTATTATCTAGAATATTGACAGCGGCTTCATCATATATGCATATTATAGGACTACAAAAATTACAGGAGTCACCCCATTGAGGTTGGAAAATATGTATATCACATCCCTGTTTATTGTAAATAAATGTCTAATAGGGCTACAAAATGTATTGATGATTTCATTAAAGCTCAACTGAAAACGCTTATTTAGATTAGCTTATCATACATGATTACTGTTTTATAATATGATGTGTTTTATTTGTCATTTTGTAACTGCTGCTTCGTTCAGTTTATTTACTATTTTTTATTTATTGCTTCTCATGTACACTGACCTTGATTGGTTCGAAAGGCGCCTTAATTTATTATTATTAATAATTGAAGAATAGCACCATCAGTAGCATGTGGTGCATGTGTGCGTCTATGAGAGCATATAGTTTGTATAACAAATTGTGTTAATTTAATTTCAAATGTGCATGTTATTGATATCTTAAGGAAGATCTGGAGAATGTGACAAGGCAGATGTTTACTCATGAATGTCCATGGCGTGTTACCAATGCCATTTCACTGTTAGGCCAAGTCATCAGTCTTTCTATGCATCTAGATCCATTTAGATATTTAATGTTCATGAGTTGAATGTACCAGTTCAGAGAATATGCCAATTCATTTCAAAATACAAATGGTCTGATAATGCTGTCCACAGTGAATGCTGTGCAACTTTATTTTCCCTCATATCTGCTGTATGCTTTGGATGTCAAAACTATGCACATTAATGATATTAATGCTTAACTGACCAACAATTTAAATGATTATTGACAATTAATCAATCGATAATTAAACGTTGGCATTCATAGTTTGCGTACATGAAACAAAAAAAGTATCTACTAAAAATGGTTCCTCAGCTTACCTCTCATTTACAGTAATTTCACAACAAGTGCACTTGAACTCCCATCGGACACTGTGCTGGAAAATATCCTGAGCCCACTTGTCTGAGCGCAGAAGAAGCGGGAGAGCGAACACTGGTGTTTCCTGCTGACCTGCATGGCAGACAGACGGATTATCAGTCAATGACAAGTGGCACATTGATCTAAAATCATTTTATGAGTAGCTGTTGAAGCCTTTTACCAATTTCACACTTGAGTGTAGGCTGAAGGAGCTTGAAGACTGAGAGCCGGAGAGCAGACAGACGCCGCTCAGCCTCATCCAGGACACCAGCAGGGACTCGCGAGACTTTATCTGCAGAGAGGAAAACAGGTAAGCTTTAAGTTATTGGGTAGATGTTTTTTTTGTGTTGTTTTTTTTCAATTTTTAACAAGTCACTATGTATGATTTTTTTATAGCATTTATATTTATAAGAAATAAGCTATTTTTACTTGTGACTCCATTTGTGTCCTGTATCACCATGCTAATGACATCGAAAACAGGGAAGCACGAAAGATGCTTTAATATGTTGTGTTTTATTAGACTGCACAGAGCAGCATTATAACACAAGCCAAAAGGCCGGGACACACCAAGCAGTCACCAAACAACTAGCGCTGACTAAACCCAACGGTATTGTTGTCTTGCTCACGTCTGGTTCTGTCTGGACCAAAAAGCAGCCAGTGTACACACCAAACAGACGAAAACCGACTAAAACAAGAACTGAGTTCTTCGCCTATGTGGGAGGACGTGTCTTTCCACACAGTAGAAGGGCAGTATCTGTATTCTCATTCACAATATGAAACCAGAACTTCTAATGTGCACATGCTAAGCGTAAACAAAGCGTTTAAAACCATTATGACAGTAATTGTCACTCACCGAGGAGGGATTCGCTCCTGCAAATATGTCTGGATCTAATAATCCATATTGTTTGCAAATATTTCAGAAATGTAGTGAAATTACTGCTGACCTCTTTGTGTTCCTTCTTGACTTGAATTGTTACTTGCTACATCACTGTCACACTCGCAGTCTGATTCGTTGCTCAATACGCTCTTGTACGCTCTTTTTAGCTGACGCCAATTCAACATGCTGAATTGGACCAACGAGCTCTGACGTTAACCCAATGAGAGGCAATGTGTGAAACACAACAAACCAACTAGCCGAACCGACAAAGCCCAACGGCTAACCACTGGCCTGGTGCCTTAAAATGTATTTAGTATAATAAAACAGTGCTGCTTCTGCACATGATCATGAGTGGAAGAACCAGAAGCTTTGAACTGTGGCATAATAACAGCTCCACTGCTTTTGTGCCGTGTCACGCTCGTCTCTCATCAGCAATTGCTTCATTACTCTCATTTCACTTCGACAGCTTTCAGCCTTACTCTGCTTCATATTACTATGACAATAGGTGTTAAATACATTAGCTCATCCGTGAACAAATTCTGCAGGAGTCCCGTAGGATATAATGAAGACCACAACTCCCATGATTCCACGCTCAGTCACAAAGTCATCAATCTACACTTTTATTTGTTTTGTACGCACCCTCTAGTGGCATATATAATATATATATATATATATAAATTTATACACCTATCAATTTGTTACAATGTATGAGAATATATATGCATGAATATATTTATAGGAAGAACTGATTATTCAGTATTTAATCACCACATTGATATGTTTTTGACTTAATTATAATTTTTATTGTGATATAAATATATATTCATTTGTGTAATTCTGATTATATTGAAATAGAAATTGAAGTGACAGTGTATTAATATGACTACATATAGGAAAATTATTAACACCATAATAGATATATAACTGTATTGCAATAAATGTGTAGAAAAAAACACTTTTTCCTTTACTTAAACTATGATATTGTGCTTATGTAAACATTCTAAATAGCTGTGCTTATACAAGGAAGAACCAAATATAAATACACTAATTAGACTGCAGCAAATGCATGCCTAACTTTGAAATGTTTGTTTTTCCTATCATAATTCCCATACATTTTGTGATAAGCCATAGTTTGCCTTTTTTTCTAAATAACTTTGTTTATAAAAATAAGACATTCCACATACTTTGATGGTTTAATTAACCTTGTAGAATCAAAATGTACAAACGTCGCCTCTGAATACCACTTCTGACTGGCTGTATATGACGGTATATGTATATCTTTCTCTTACCTTTACTCTGTTTCTCCTTGGCTTTGAGATAGGCACGTGTTTTATCAAACGTCGAGCAAAGTTTCCAGACGACAGAATCACTGCAAGGCACTGTTGCCAACTTATCGCTCAGCTTTACATTCTGACACGGAGTCTCTCTGATGGTCCTGCAGTGCACCAGCATCGCCAACATCACATCCAACCAGCACATGTTCTCCTCATTTCTCCAGAAGAGTTCAGGTTGAACCGGGACCAGCTCTGAAGAACTCTCCAAGACCTCCATTTCATCTTGAGTACTGGATACACAATCATCCTTCCTTTCACAGAAGTCTACATCCTCATCAGTGGCAGCAGGTAATTCTTCAGGTTGTTGCTCCTCTGTGGCATCAATAGAGATAGGTTGTTCCTCTGTTTGATCAATAGAGATAGTTTGCTCCTCAGTGTGAACAAAAGACATAGGTTGTTCCTCAGTGAGAACAATAGAGATAAGTTGTTCCTCAGTGTGATCAATAGAGATAGGTTGCTCCTCTGTTTGATCAATAGAGATAGTTTGCTCCTCAGTGTGAACAAAAGACATAGGTTTCTCCTCAGTGTGAACAACAGAGATAGGTTGTACTTCAATGAGATCAAGAATTATAGGTTGCTCCTCAGTGTGAAGAATAGAAACAGGTTGTTCCTCAGCGTTAACAATAGAGATAGGTTGTTCCTCAGTATGATCAATAGATACAGGTTGCTCCTCAGTGGCATCAAGAGAGATAGGTTGTTCCTTAATGTCATCTATAGAAACAGGTTGTTCCTCAGTTTTATCAATAGCAATAGGTTGTCCTCCAGTTTCATCAATAGAGATTAGAGTCTCTGCAGGTGCTGATTGTTGATCTGTAAACGTTTGTGTTTTGACAGTGTCGTCTGAAAGGGTGGCATCATTGACTTCAGCATCACATGGCTCAGAAACATCTGACAGAACATCCATTTTCTCCTCTCTGGGTCGCTTTGGAGGACAGGATTCATCAGGAAGGGAAGAAATGCTCCTTTTGCATCCACCTTTTGATAAACTAGCACGCACTTCTTCCAGAGATCTACTAACTAACGGGTAAAGGCACTGCAAGATCAGAGAAAACAGTACAGGTGTGAATGACCATCTCAGTAGATAATTAATCTTCTTGAAAAAAATAAAGTCACACGCATCAAAGATTATTAGAAATATGAATAGCTTGAGATTAATAGCTGGCTGAATCTTACAAAACTCAAGAATATATTCATTTTGCTGGTATTTGGGCCCATAATCAGAAATAAAGTACTTTTTCAACAAGAAAACAAAGCCTAATATCAGAATAATTCATGTTTTTTGAGAAAATGTAAAATTACAGAATTCCGATTGGTATAATATTAAGCTTAACTGTAAATCTAATCTAACACCCCTAATCTAACACTGTTTTTTAAACATTCAAACACAACGACTTACAAATTTGGTCCAACAAACATTCATACAACAATTGACAAAAAAACATGCAATATACAAACAATACATACAGAAGTGATAATAAATTAATACAACAATAAAACAATTAAATAATAATAATAAAATAAAATAATAAATAATAATAAAATACAAAAAAATAAATAAAAAACAACATACTGACCTTCAGTTTTAATCTAAATTAGTCTAATCCTCTTCAATTGAACTATTTCCTGTAGAATTTATGTCTTTAAAATAATCCATGAAAGGTTGCCAGGTTTTATAGAATTTGTCTCCTTTCTTTTTTAGGGAGAATCCGATTTTCTCCAGCTCCAAATGTTTCATTACATCCCTCATTAGATGTATTAATGTAGGAGCAGCTTTCGGTTTCCAGTTTAATGATATTAACCTTCCTGCTAGTAGACAGACTATATTACTATATTTTGTTCTGTACTGTTTTTAGCCATCTCGAAATCAGTAATGCCTAAAACTGCGATACGGGGATCTGGATCTATTGGTATTGACAGATTTTTGAGAATGTTAGAAAAACATTTTCCCAGTAAGATGATAATTTTGGGCAGCTCCAAAACATACTGAGCCAGTGATGCCGGCTCTAGCCCACACCGATTACCATAGTTGTATATTTTCACGAGGAATAATTTTAAATTACTTTTACTATACCTGATTACATTAATAATACATCTTAAATAATGATATTTCTTTATTTATTTACCTTTTATAATTAATAGTTTTACACATTTTAAAATAATCAATTTTTTAAGTTTCCACAACAAATCTAACAAAATTATTCTTCATTCAATTCATTTTTACTGGAATCAAATGTAATTTTTTTTTTTTTTACGAAGCAATAAACAAATAAATATGTTTACAGGAAAAACAGGAGTTAAAATAACTTAAGTTGTTTTAAGAATTAAAAGTAATCAAAATGTAGTATATATAGTAATCACATTTTTGGTGGCCAAAAACTGGGTGCATCCATACTAATTACTAACCAATCTAAAACTAAGCTTCATTCTAAAACTTATTTGTTTCCTTCTGATTTTAGGCTATTGCATACTTTTATTTAATACTATGTCAGCATCTCAGGCTATTTTAGTGGCAATCTAATAAATCTAATAAAATCACTTTCTCTGCTAGAACTTTACTGAATAACATCACAGGAGTTTTCTACAAACATTATAAGCATTATAAGATTGAGTGTCAGTAATAAGCAAAATAATAATAATATTAAATAAATTAATAAATAAAAGCCTCACCACTGGATTTGTACAGAGCAGAACAGTCTCCTTCAGGTTGACGGCATAAAAGCGGAGGGCGTTTGTCTGACCTTTCGCCAAGCACCAAGGACAGTTCCCGGGTGAAGCATTTCTGTCTTTACTCTGCAAACATAAAACAGTAACATGAGAATCACAGTAAGCTTTAAAACTAAAAACTCCTCACATAACATACAACACAATCTCACACAATTACAGTGTATAGCACATCACTAAAATGCTTTTTGTTTACATGTCTTTCGCCTTTTACATGACAGATTTCCGTGTTTTTTGTCTGGTTTGGGGTGGTGGTTCAAATCAGTACCATTTTCCATACAATTTGGACACAAATTTGAAGGTGACAGCAGAGCTTTGCACGAGTGACAGAGGGAGAGAACTGAGCATAACTGACTTTTCCCAAAAACCCCGCCAACGCTGGGGTCGGAGCCCCTATACCAGTGCCTTCGCCGTTCATTTTCCTGCCACTGAGGTTTCCGCTCTTTGACGAGTCCTGCTGCCATAAACTTGACATAACCGCATCACCTGCCTCACCGCCTGAACGCACTGCAGTGAGAAAGAATATCACATCAACTGACCCTGATACACACACACAAACAAACATCTCAAACTAGACTCCTGAACAAAATACCTGCACTTGCCAGTCAGTAAGAGAACAGCATTTAATTTGGCATGAAACAAATTGTGAAAGTCTTTATTCCAAATTGAATGATATGGATTCACCTAGAAAGAAAGAAAGAAAAAAAGAAAAGAAAAAGTAGGGCTTGAATCAACTGGATCATTATTGTTTGCTATAGAGATTAGAGTTATTAAGGTAAAAACATTTTGATTGAAACTATTTTTTAATAATAAACCTTTAAAGACAGATCTGTTGTGAGATTATGTAATGATTGTATATGCTTTTGTATAATGAATTCAACTTCTTTTAGAATAATCATCGTTTATTAGCTAAATGTGTGTTAAAATACTCAGGGTTCATACGGTCACGGAAAACCTGGAAAAGTCATGGAATTTTGACATGGCATTTTCCAGGCCTGGAAAAGTTTGGGAAAAACAGAAAAACCCACAAAGTTTAGGAAAAGTCATGGAAAACAGATATCTGTATTCTTTAATATAGGTTAGTTGTCTTTTCTTCTATTCTGTCCTTGGCCAATCACATACTCTCACATTATTAGTGCGGTGTAAGCATTATCTAAATAAACTTTACATAGATATAAATATAAGCTGAAACTAAATAGATTGTTGCATGTTTTACGATACGCTGTAATAAATTTGAACATGCATTGTTTTTCTTTTACCATGTATATGTAGACATTGCATGAAACATTAGGTCATGAAAATTTACTTGAAAGTCTTGGAAAAATCATGGAAAAGCCATGGAATTTTAGTAGTAAAAATGTGTATGAACCCTGAATACTACATTTCCCACAATGCTGTGCAGTAATTCCACCAATCACAGAGTTGCAGTGAGCAAAAAGATCTGTAGCTCCACCCACCTCAAATTTGTTTTTTATTCAACATCTTTAAACTAATAGTTTTACATTTGTTTGTCACTTAAATTAATTTGTGTTTTTCACAGAGTGCTTCTTAGGACTGCATTTCCTTCATTAAACTGAAGTACACCGCTTTTTAAAGTGATCGTTTACTGATTGGCTTAACATTACATTTTAAGTTTGTTTTCATAGCTCGTAGTTTATAAAATGAACACTTTTATAAAAATCTCCATTTTAAAAACTAAATATCTAGAACAAGCACTGCTCAAATTGTGGGTGGGTACTAATGCACTCTCTTGGAGTGACAGTAAATGGGTCATCAGGGCAGTAGTATGCTATTTTAATTAATTACTATAGTATGAGGATACAATAATTTAAATAGAATAGGATGTGCATGAATCTTTTTTTTTTTTTTAAAAGCTTTCATTGCACAAAAATAGCTGCCAACTAATTTATGTACTGTGGCGATCAGCGAGTCAATTCACAATCAATCCCAATCATCAGCGAGTCAATCACAATTCACTCATGCAAATATATATGAATACAATGACCAATCCAAGTTCGTATGCAAATACTTAATTGCGGTGATTAAACGTTCCCGCGACGTATTTCAAAATATTTATTTTGTATTATAAAACTATTAAGATAAGAAACAAGAACGAACCGGTATAATCTTTTATTAAATAATAAATTTGAATTGAGTTCACTGGGATGAATCACTGGTATAATGTAATATTAATGCTTTTTTAAATATGTACAGTTTCCGCTGATAGTCAAATTAGCAATTGAGGTAAAGTTGGTTTATATTCGCACATTCGTTCAGTGACAACTTGTGACATGCTCCCTATATTGTTTACCATGATACTTTGAAAATTGGGTCTGAAATCACATGCAAGCATGACTTGAAAACAACATTAGCTCTGTTTATTTGTCTGTGAACAATGTTGTGCTTTGATAGTCATTGACTGATAATATGATTTCACTATTTAGAATTGGCAAAGAATATTTTTGTGAAATTATATTAGAGAGAAAGTGCGAATGTGTGAATATAAAACCAACCTTACCCCAATAAATTAGCAGATGTTAATCCAATGATTTTGGTTGAGTAATAGATATCAAGCGCGAATAGCATAGCAACAGCGAGCGCACTAGACGATAACAGATCGTCCAAACCTTACACACTGCATTCACAATGGTCTGCATAATATACACCAGCACATACCTCGAGTCCGGTGCAGATGCGGAGAATCTCCAGACTGGATTTTATACACACTTTCGGTAATTCCAGCACGCCGGTAGGAGACATTTCCATGTGCATGCTCCCCGTCGTACGCTCAACGCACAACTTCCGGTTTTGTTCGAGTGTGTAATAAAGTTTTTACAAAGACTCTTTTTACGGCACGTGAGCGCCATCATCCGGATGGTCTGCGGAACGACTGAACAGACTGTCCGAAAATTAAATTAGGCAGAGGAAGGGATTGAATCAACAACAACATCCAAACAACCCAGGCCTACTACTAGACTATAATTATCAGTAGATACACACAAGCAGACACGTTTTAAATGAGATAGACATTATTCGGAATGGTTAATGGGTATTAAATATAATCTAAATAACGCGATGGCTGTCAAATTAATGTATTTATTTAATGTATTGCTACAGTTTCGCTCTACAAACGTGTATTGCATTCATAAATATCTATGTATTGCATTTACATGAGCACTGTTAGACATGGAGAAAGCAAATACATGATGTGGCAGTGAATAAAATACAAATATTGGAAAACATATTCATTATTTTATAAAGCATTAGCAATTTCAGAGTTCAGTTTCAAATAGCTAAACAAAAACATTACATGGGTATCTGACCATGTGACATTTTAAATTTAAAGACCAAATAAAGGGGTAAAAACTTTTGCAAGATAATATAATATTGAATAATATTCCAAACGTAAACCGAGGTTTATCATAAATGGTGCTTATTCACTTTCCATGGGAAAATTAATGAAACATTAACTATTTACACACTATTTACTATTTTCTGAGATTTTAACAGGGGTGTTTGTGTCGCGCATCAAAAAGGACAATCTTAGTAAAAGTTAACCAACTTTTAAAAATAAATATATATTTTAATGAAACTATTGTTATATTTTATTATACAAAAAATAAATAAATATATCAGTTCAGCTCAGTGGTTAGCACTGTCGCCTTACAGCAAGAAGGTCGCTAGTTCGAGTCCCGGCTGGGTCAGTTGGCATTTCTGTGTGGAGTTTGCATGTTCTCCCCGTGTTGGCGTGGGTTTCCTCCAGGTGCTCCGGTTTCCCCCACAAGTCCAAAGACATGCGCTATAGGTGAACTGGGTAAGCTAAATTGTCAGTAGTGTATGTGTGTGAATTAGTGTGTATGGATGTTTCCCAGTACTGGGTTGCAGCTGGAAGCGCATTCGCTGTGTAAAACATATGCTGGATAAGTTGGCGGTTCATTCCGCTGTGGCGACCCCTGATGAATAAAGGGACTAAGCCGAAGAAAATTGAATAAATAAATGAATGAATGAATAAATGATTGAATTAATGAATAAATAAATGAATGATTGAATAAATAAATGATTGAATTAATGAATAAATAAATGAATGATTGAATAAATAAATGAATGAATGAATAAATAAATGAATGAATAAATAAATAAATGATTGAATTAATGAATAAATGAATGAATAAATAAATGAATGAATGATTGAATAAATAAATGAATGAATAAATAAATGATTGAATTAATGAATGAATGAATGATTGAATAAATAAATGATTGAATGAATAAATGAATGAATAAATAAATGAATGAATGATTGAATAAATAAATGAATGAATAAATAAATGATTGAATTAATGAATGAATGAATGAATGAATAAATGAATGATTGAATAAATGAATGATTGAATGAATAAATAAATGAATGAATGATTGAATAAATGAATGATTGATTAAATGAATGAATAAATAAATTAATGAATGATTGAATAAATGAATGATTAAATGAATGAATGAATGAATGAAAAAATAAATGAATGAATAATAAATAAATGAATAAATCCAAATCCCACCAGGAGTCAACAATAGATTTCCAATACATTCCCTTTAGTTTCTTGCCCCATGCACTTCATAAACATCTATAATCAAAGTTAAATTAAATAATTTATTCATCATTAAACTTTATTTTAGTGTGATATTTCAAAAAACACTACCCACATACATAAATTTAATAAAAAAAATAAAATGACAAGATGAAAAAAATATATAGGATCAATATATTCAATTCAATTAAATTCATCTTTATTTCTATAGTGCTTTTACAATGTAGATTGTGTCAAAGCAGCTTCACATAGAAGATTATAGTGAATTGGAATGGTGTCCGTTCAGTTTTTAGAGTTTAAGTTCAGTTTAGTTCAGTTCAGTGTGGTTTAATTTTCACTGCTGAGAGTCCAAACACTGAAGAGCAAATCCATCGATGCGCAGCTCTACAGGTCCCGAACCATGCAAGCCAGTGGCGACAGCGGCGAGGAACGAACTTCACCAATTTGCGAAAGTGAAGGAAAAAAAAAACCTCGAGAGAAACCAGGCTCAGTTGGGCACGACCATTTCTCCTATGGCCAAACGTCTTGTGCAGAGCTGCAGTCTAGGCGCCGGAGGCTGGTGAACGCTGGACGTCAGAGAAGACTCGTCTTATATGAATCAAAAAGCAACATAATAAAGCATAAGTAATCGATAACACCTTTATAGTACTCAAGTGTCAGTAACGGCGCCTGTGTGCAATAGTGTGTGTACAGTTCAGTGCGTGCGTGTATGTGTGTGCGTGTGCGCGCGTCAGTGAGCGTGCGCCTGTATAAGGAGCGCATGAGGCTACAGCTGCTCTTTATAAACAATAGAAGACTACACGGGCATCAATTCCCCATCAGACTCCCTTGGCGGTTTATCTGCTGCCCCCAGTCCCACACAATACGAATTTGCATAATTTCTTCCAAGATTTAGTCATTAACATGCATAGGCTTCGGTTCTTGCGTGTGTTTATGGTATAAAATTAATCTGGTTTCTAAATTATGGCCTAGATAGAAATGCATATGTTAAGCTATCGCTGTCGCTCTCTTTCAGATGTTGTGGTGTTTGTTTTAGTTCTGAGATAGATAGATAGATAGATAGATAGATAGATAGATAGATAGATAGA